>JAOXJP010051466.1:0-16001 GCA_025762735.1 Platanus orientalis
CTTTTGTAATTCTTCCTTTTCCACCACCCCTTGCTCTTTAATACACCTAAAGATATTAATGATATTTAAATTACCTACTAACAAACTACCCTTACCGACATGTTCAATCATAACTAAGACAATGCAAGATCACCTGGCACATTGCAAATGTTCCTGGCTTACTACTTGATGTTAATGCACCCTTAACTTATTGGAGTAGGCGTTGCATGGTTTTCTTTGCCTATAATTTATAATTTATTGGGCTTATGTCTTTTTTTTCTTGATGATATTGATTGGATTTATTTAATTTTCTTCTAAATTATTCTTTATTTTCAATAGTTTCTTAATTGTACTAAATTAGCTTTACTTATTAAATTGCCCAAGTGTCCCCATGTTTAGACATTTTAGTGCTACATTTTAAGTCACTGATACTTGGCAACCCCAAATTTTTATTTTTTATTTTTTGGGGATCTCAAATCTTGTGCCAGCTAGTGCAGAACCTCATGTTAAAAAACTTCTTTGATTGGTAACTTGTTGGCATGCATGTTTGGTCTCCAGACCTCGCGTTAGCGGGAGCCTCGTGCACTGGGTCGCCCTTTTTTGTCTTTTATGCCTAAATCAATGGTTTGACTGAAACTATCCCCCAAACCCCCTGCCAAAAAAAAAAAAAAAAAAAATTCCTTTTAAAAGCTGAAGGTACAGTTGCGAACCCTGCTGGCCCAAAGTTTGAAGTTTTCATACAGCCTGTTGCTTATGTCCACATAACACTGGTAGATAGTCACATATGTCCATTTCAACCATATATGATACTTTATATTGGTGAGAACCTAAGGTATCTTACCACCCTAGAAGTGGCCTCATTGCAGACACTGCTAAATTGACTTTACCAAGTGTTTTGGAAGTATTATGTCAATTGTAAGTAATCATGAAAGGGTCAATTTGCTAACTAATCTTTGGTATCCAGGGTCTATAAAATGAGTACATCTTCCATCCATAGTGGGTGATTAAGGTGTTTAGGCCTACTAACCTCGAGATCTGATAATAAGATGGAGTAGAAAGTGGTTATACAATAGTATGTTCTACAATGGAATAACCTAAGGGGGTCATTAGTCATTACATTGTGAAACAAGAATTTAGATAGACAACTACAAATATAACTGCTCTCATACACTCCCAAAGTCAAACCTGGGCATCGATTTTCATCCCTTTCTGCCTATCATATTCTTCTCGGGGAGCAGCATCTCAAGAGTTTCTGATGCATTCCATTGACAGGCACTCAAGACTAGCTTTTGCTACTTGTACCAGTTTGATTCAAAGTATTGTAACGTTGTTATTCTTATTGCCTGCGAGAATGAAAACGCATTGAGTTCTCATTAGAATGCATTACTAACTGTTGGAGACAGTGATGCAGGAAAGCCTAGAAATTGGCTGTTAACCTGTGGGTTATGGGCCCACAAAGAACTAGGAAAGCTTCCCACTCAAAATCAGATTTAAATCCAACCCAGTAGGTCAATAGAAAGGCCTAAAAAAAGGTTCAGGGAAGTTTTGGGCAGCAGGTATCCAATCTAGAAATAATGACAGCAGATGCCAATAGGTACCTATCAAAACCCGAGAGATCAAGACACTGACCAGGCTTGTTCAAATAGCCAGAACAGAAGTTGTACAGGTGTATAGCTATACCTGAGAGAAAATGAATACCAAGAGCTAGCTGATCAAGTAATTAAAGTATTAACACCTATCAAAACCCAGAATCCAATCAATAGAACCATACGACACTGATGTGAAACCCAGCAGAAATTGAGGCTTAAAATGAAAGGAAAACATTCCTGAAATAAAGGGTTTAATAGGGCTGAAATCTGTAGATGTTATGGGTAATGAGAGAGAACAAACAGGGGCTGTAATAGGACTTGGTTTATTTAGGGTTAATCTATAGGAAAGTATTTAGAGAGGAAGAAGAAGAAAAAGAGAGAGAAAGACAAGTTTGGGATCAATATGAGAGTTATGTTCTCATACATTCATATTTATATTAAAACCCTAATTGATACACCATACATGTAGTAGACTATAGGTGTGTGTCTATAATACTCTGCACAATATGCAACACTCCCCCACAAGTTGAGGAATAGATATCAATCATTCTCGACTTGCTAATGAGTGACATAAATTGCTCTCCTCCAAGGCCTTTTGTGAAGAGATCTGCAAGTTGATCTATGGTTTTTATGTATGGAGTACATATGTTTCATTTTTTGATGTGGTCCTTAATGAAATGTTTGTCGACTTCCACATGTTTGGTCCTATCATGTTACACTGGATCATGTGCAATACTTATTGCTGCCTTATTGTCACAGTAGAGATTCATTGAGCCCTGTACTGGATACCCAACTTTAGTTAACAACATCTTCATCCATAAGGATTCACAAATCCCATGAGCCATTGATCTAAACTCAGCCTCTGCACTAGACCTTGCAACCACAGACTATTTCTTGCTTCTCTAAGTCACCAAGTTTTCTCCCACAAATGAATAATAATCAGAAGTAGACCTACGGTCTGTCAGTGAGCCTGCTCAATCTGCATCAGTATATATTTCAACCTGAGAGTGCCCATGTTTTCTATATAAGATCCCTTTTCCTAGACAACCCTTTAAGTACCTTAATACTCGATATGTAGCCTCTAAGTGATCTTGAGTAGGAGCATGCATAAATTGACTGATTACACTCACTGCATAAGTAATATTAGAACGAGTTAAGGTTAGATATATCAGACCCCCTACTAGCCTTTGGTATCTTTCTGCATCAATCAGTCTTTCACTGTCATTTTCTTTTAATCTATGATTGGCTTCTATAGGGGTTAAGCACGGTTTACATCTAGTCATCCCTATTTCTTTCAACAAATCCATCACATACTTTATTTGAGAGAGAAAGATGCCTTGTGTTGATCTAGCAACTTCTATCCCAAGAAAGTATGTTAAGGAACCTAGATCTTTGATTTCAAACTCTCTGGTTAGTGATTTCTTTAGCCGTGTAGTCTCTTCTTCATCATTCCTTGCGACTACTTTATCATCAACATACACAATTAAGATAGTCATCTTGGGATCATTGTGCATAGTAAAGATAGTGTGATCCACCTGATGGTAGCTCTAAACCTTTCAAACCAAGCACGAGGTGACTATTTCAAGCCGTATAGAGTTTTTTTTTAGCTTGCACATTTTTCCATTCATAATAGACACTTGAAATCTTGGTGGTGTGTCCATGTACACTTCCTCCTCCAAGTCCCCATGTAGGAAAGTATTCTTTACATCAAATTGTAAAAGAGGTCATCCTTGATTTTCTACTAGTGATATAAGGACTTTTACTGAGTTCATCTTTGCAATTGGAGCAAAAGTTTCTTGGTAATCAATACCATATGATTGAGTATACCCCTTGACAACCAACCTTGCCTTTTATCTCTCCATAGATCCATCAGATTTGTATTTCACTGTGAACACTCACCTGCAACTAACTAGCTTCTTTCCTTTAGGGAGATCAACTATTTCCCATGTTTTGTTTCTTTCCAATGCTTTAATTTCTTCTTCCATGGTCTTTTTCCATTGTGGTTGATTCATAGCCTCAAACACATTGCGAATAACTATAATGGAGGACACTGCAAGGGAGAACCTGCGAAAAGGAGGTGATAATGCATGACACGAGACAAAATTGGACATTGGGTGTTGGGTACAAAATCTCACCCCCTTTCTAAGAGCAATAGGCTGGTTAAGGTTCTCAGGAGCTAAGGTAGAAGAGTATGGAATGGTCACATTACCTGTCTCAGGAGAAGGCTCCAAAGTAGAGTCTTGGTGTGGTTTATGAGAAGGGAGGTCTCGACCTCATTCCTGTACACCTTCTTGGTTTCTTCCTTCAGCTGTAGCATTTCAGCTCTTTCATTTCTTCTTTACCATCATTTTCTTCTTTTCCACCAACCCCATCAAAATGATATCTAGGAACTAGCATGGGAAGTGGAACTGAGGATAACTCTTCACCTTTAAGATACTCCCCCCGAAGAGATGACCGACCAGAAGAAAAAAATGTAAGGGATTCAAAGAAAGTGACATCCCTAGACACAAACTTACGACGTATAGGAAAATAATAATACTTGTAACCTTTCTGATTAATTCCATAGCCTAAAAAAATGCATTTCAGTGCTTTAGGGTTTAGTTTAGAGCGATCAGATTTAGGAATGTGAACATTACAGATGCAACCAAAACTTTTTAACGGAAGAGGAAACAATTGAGAGTGAGGAGACAATACAACAAGGGGAGATTTATAAGAGAGAACCAGGGAAGGCATCCGGTTCATGAGATACATTGCTGTTTGAATAGCTTCAAACTAAAAGGTCCGAGGCACATGCATGGTGAACATGAGAGCATGGGTAATCTCCAGGAGATGCCTATTTTTTCTTTCAGTCTCGCCATTTTGTTCTAGAGTTCTTGGGCATGTGGTCTGGTGAACAATTCCAGCCATATCAAAAAATGATTTTAAGTCATGAAAAAGATATTCACCGCCATTATCAGAACGCAAAATCTAAAGTTTAGTGCTTAATTAAGTGCATACCATAGAGTGGAAAAATTTGAAAGCAGCATTAACATCACTTTTATTTTTTAGTAGATAAAGCCAGATGACTCTAGAGAAATCATTCACAAATATTACAAAATATTTGAAACCAAATAATGAAGTGGTAGGTGTTGGACCCCATACATTAGAATGCACAACTGAAAAAGGAACTGAACTCTTTTTATTAATATTAATGGAATAATTTGACCAACAATGCTTAGCCAATTGACAAGGTTCACAATTACTGACTAAATGGTTAAAGAAGATGTGAGGAAATATCTTCCTTATAAGATGAAAAGACAAGTGACCTAGTCTACGATGCCACATAATTAACTCATCTGTGGTAGAAGAATCTTTCCCCTTTATTATAGAAGTAGCTACTGGTAAAGAAGAGTCCAGGATGTAAAGACTGTCCTTCTCATGCCCTAAACCAATCGTTCTCTTCGTCACCATGTCCTAAAACACACAATAAGAAGAAAGAAATGTAACTGAACAGTTAAGGGTTTTGGTAATATGACTAATGGATAACATATTCAGTGAAAAATTTAGAGCATGAAGAACAAAAGAAAGACACAAGTCAGATGTGGCGGGAATGTCACCCTGACCCGCAATCAAAGACAATGATCCGTCAGCTATGCGGACCTTGTCCTTTCTAGAACAAACATGTTAAAAGGTAAACAATGAGGACATACCACTCATGTGGTGAGATGCTCCTAAATCAATGATCCATAAACTCTGTGGAGTAGTAACTATAGCAAAGAAACCATGTGCAACTGTACCTAAGCGAGCAAAGGAGGAGGTTGGGCCATGGAAGGTTAATCAAGCTGAGAAACAAAATGTCGAAATGCCACAATCTCATCATTAGATAAAGCTTTAATATTTGGGGAAGGAAGTGGTGGTTGAGTAGATAGCTTGGCAGGTGTAGATAAAACAGAGTGAGCACTAGGTCTTTGTCCACCAGAGCGACCCCCTCCTTGACCATTACCAAATCCACCACGTGTAGTGGTACGAGGAGCCAAGTCTGGAGGGCGTCCATGCAGATCCCAACACTGATCTTTAGTATGTTTATGGTGACCACAGTGCTCTCATTTAAGATGATCCCGATCATCAGATAAGTGGGCAGATCTAACACCACGACCACGCCTTAGAGAATTACCATGACCACCTATGAATGAGCTCGAAACAAGAGCAGCTTTCTCGATGGAAGGGGTTAAACTCATAACTCCACGCCGGCTTCCCTCACGGTGAATGTGAGCATATATACTTCAATTAACGTGAGAGGATGTCCCATATTGAGGACTTGCATCCTGATATGTTCATAGTCTGAGTTCAACCTTGCCAAAAACTCAAAAGCCTAAATCTCCTCTACATGCTTTTGGTAGGCGGATGCATCCTGCGACCAAGATGGGCGAAAAGTGGTATAATGTAATAATTCTTCCCACATTTTTCTAAGTGCTGAGTAATAGATAACAATGGGCCGATCACCTTGTTTAAACTGGGCAATCTTCTACCTGAGATCAAATACCTTTGCTGTGTGACTAACCTCCGAGTATGCCTTAGCCAATGAATCCTATATCTGATGTGCGGTATCCAAAAATAAATAATGATCACTAATCTCTAGCTTCATTGAACCAAGTAACCATCCCTTAGCCATGGCATTTTCAGTCTTTAATTTTCTGTACGTTGGATCCTCTCTTGAAAGCTTCTTGGCTTTTCCTGTTAGGTATTCCTCTTTATTTATGCCCTCAATGTGAATAAGAACTGACTTAGACCATGTAAGATAATTAGTCCCATCAAACTTAATGGTAGTAATCATCAAATTTGGGGTTTTAGGTATGATGCCTCTAAGCGGACTGAGCTCAGTCTCACTTACAACCGATTCTTCAGACAACTAAAATTGGTCATGGATCACAAATGACAACAAAAACAAATGGCAAACATTCATTGGTGTACAAAACGATCAATAGATGCATTAGCACATGAGGGAACACGGATTGTGGAGGTCCTCGACGGCAAGATCATAACCTTAGGGCAAACTTTCATAACTGGAGCTAAGTGATTTGAGCGATGCATCCATCAGATCTGGGGTTCGAATGGTGTTCAAACCAGGCGTTAATGGCTGGTAACGAGGAGAATCAATAGTGCTCTCTCGATTCTTAGCAGAACTTCGTGGGACTTGTTCCAAAACATTTCCCTTCAAAAAACGGCCCCTCCTTTACAAGCAATCGACAAAAGAAGTCCTCGTGTGAGCAGGATCAACGAATCTTCAAAAAACCAAGGGTTTTAGGCTGTTGAATAAAACCCTTCGAAACACCACTATAGAGGCCTCACATTTTTTTTAAAAAAATCACCAAAAATCCGCTTACACCATGACGGCTTGGGGTCTATGGTCATTCGCCGTTGACTCCCAGTCGCCCTGCTGACATCAGCTGTATGGATGTTGACATCAGCAGGGGTTTGATGTCATCTTCTCCTTCTTTTTTCTGTGTGGATTTTGTTCTTGCTCTAATACCAACTTGGTTTATTTATGGTTAATCTATAGAGAAATATTTAGAGAAGAAGAAGAAAAAGAGAGAAAGAGAGAGAAGTTTGGGATCAATCATATGAAAGTTGTGTTCTCATACATTAGTATTTATATTAAAACCCTAATTGATACACCATACATGTAGTATACTATAGGTATGTGTCTATAATACCTTTCACAATATACAACACCGATCATATGATAAGATGCCCCTGAATCAATGATCCAGGGGCTCTGAGGAGCGATGAATGAGGCAGAGAAACCATATGCAGTGGTACCTGAGAGCAAATGAGGAGGTGGGTGCCATGAAAGAGTGATCAAGTTGGGAAACAAAGTGTCTAAAGGCCGCAATCTCATCATTGGAGAGGGTGTTAACATCATGAGAGGTAGGAATCGGCGTGACTAGAGGCATAGTAGATAACTCTGAGGATGTAGAAGCAACTGAGTGAGCACTATGTCGTTGTTTGCCAAGCCGACCACCACCACATGAAGAAGGGCAAGATGCCAAGTCTGGAGGACATCTATGAAGATCCCAACACTGATCTTTCGTATATTTGAAGCGGCTAAAATGCTCACATTTAAGGCGATCCCGATCATAAGACAAATGCATAGATTTGCCACGGCCACGACTAGCATGACCACCTTTGGAGAAACTTGAAACAAATGCTGATTTCTCAATCAAGGAGGTTGGATATGAATTCATCACCCCCCGCCAGCCTTCCTCATGATGGACATAGGCATAAACTTCATTTAGAATGAGAGGAAGGGCCATATTAAAGATTTGAACCCAGATTTTCTCAAAACTTGGGTTAATTCCAACTAGGAATTCAAAGACTTGAATTTCTTTAACATGTTTATGATAAACAGTTGCATCTCAAACACAGGATGAACAATAAGAGGTGTAGTAATCTAGCTCCTCCCACATCTTGTGTAAAACAGAGTAATAAATTGCAAGGGGTTGATCATCCTGTTTAAACTGTGCTATTTTTTGCCGAAGATCAAAAAATAAAAAATCTTAGCTGTATAACCAACATGAGAATATGCATGGGATAAGGATTACTAGATCTGATGAGCCATTTCAAGGAACAAATAATGGTTGCTGATTTCGGGTTTCTTCGACCCAATTAACCAACCAACAACCTTGCACTTTCTAAACTTCGGATCTTCTTTGGAATGCTTTTCTGCTTCACCTGTCAGATAGTCTTCCTTATCCCTGTCCTGGACATGAATGATGATAGATTTTGATCATGTATGATAATTCGTGCCATCAAATTTAATGGTTGTAATTGGTGTGTTGGGAAATTTAGGTACCACACCCCCACATGTATCCATCTCACTTTCTGGCGAGATGGATGTGTAGTTCACTTCAGACATGAAAAAACTAGTCACGATCACGGACTACGAATAAACAGAGAACAAAAATACATTAATACAAAGAACCAGCCATTTGGTGGAGCAGAACACAAGGTGAAACGTGGGGACATGGGTTATAGAGGTCCCCAGGAGCACGATCTAGTCCTTAGAAGCAATTTTTGTTCTCAAAGCACCCTATTTTAAGCATCAAAGTAGCCGAAATTAGCATTCGAATGGATACCATACCTAAGCGTCACTAACAATTGAGGAAAGTTGTTGGATCTCTCTCAATCCTTCACCAAACACAGTGAGAGTTCAAAACACTTATATGCCAAAAACGACCATTCCTTTGCAACCAATCGAATCTTGAAGCCTTCGTGTGATTAAAATCAACAAAACATGAAAACGTAGGGTTTTCGGGTAGCAGAAGAAAACCCTTTGAAAAACCACTTTACAAGCTTCAATTTAAAAAAAAAATACCATAAATCTCCATAAAGCAGGGCAACCCTAGATCTGGGTTCACCTTCCTCTGACACCCAGTCGCCCTGCTGACGTCAGCCGTACAGATGTTGACGTCAGCAGGAGTCGTCTTCTTCCCTTACTCGATTTGTTCTCTTTTCAGGCCTTGCTCTGATACCAACTTGGTTGATCTGCAAGTAATATGAGAAGAATGGGAAAGAAATAAGAGAAGAGAAGAGAATGAGAGAAAGAGAGAGAATGTTAACGCATGATTCGTATGAGTAAGGGTATATTCATATGTTGGTATTTATACCATCTTTATTAAAAATACCATAGTATGGGTCTACAATACCCTTATGACTTAGATACCTTTACAATATACAACACTTATATCCTTATTAATCAACACCATAGCCAGGAAATAAGCATTTGAAGACTTCAGGATCCAATTTGGAGCGGTCAGACTTAGGAACGTAAACATAACAAATACAACCAAAGGTTTTAAGAGGAAGAGGGAATAATTGAGAATTGAAAGACAATACAACAAGAGGGGAATTGTAAGAGAGGACCCAGAAGGGCATCCAGTTCATAAGATACACTACAGTTTGAATGGCTTCAGACTAAACATCTTTCTTAGTATATGAAAAGACAAATGATCAAATTGATGGTGCCATAAAGATAGCTCATCTGATGATGTAGAAGAACCATTCTCCTTTATTGTAGAAGTAACTAATGGTAAAGAAAAGTCCAAAATATAAAGGCCATCCTTCTCATGCCCCAAACCAATCGTTCTCTTCGTTGCCATGTCCTGAAACACACAATGTGAAGGAAAAAATGTAACATAACAGTTAAGGTTTTTAGTGAGATGATTAATGGAGAGAAGATTCAATGAGAATTTTGGAACATGAAGAACCGAAGAGAGACACAAGTCAGATGTAGCAGGAATATCACCCTGACTAGCAATAGAAGACAAGGATCCGTTTACAACACGAACCTTGTTTTTCCCAAAACAAACGTGATAAGATGTGAACAATGAGGACATACTGGTCATATGATGAGATGCCCCTGAATCAATGATCCAGGAGCACTGAGGAGCAGTGAATGAGCTGAATAAACCATATGCAGTGGTACCTGAATGGGCAAACGAAGAGGTAGGTGCCGTGGAAGAATGATCGAGTTGGGAAACAAAGCGACTGAAGCTTGCAATCTTATCATTAGATAGAGCGCTAACATCATGAGAGGCAGGAAGCGTTGCAATTGGAGGCATGGTAAATAACTCTGTGGATGTAGAAGCAACTGAGTGAGCACTAGGTCGTTGTCCGCCAAGCTGACTACCACCATGACTATTACCAAAACCACCACGTGAAGGGAATGAGTGCCAAGTTTGGTGAACGTCCATGAAGATCCCAGCACTGATCCTTGGTATGTCTGAAAATGCCACAATGCTCACATTTAAGGTGATCCAGATCATTAGATAAGTACCAAGATTTGCCACGGCCACCTCTAGAGGAACTCGAAACAAGTGTTGAGTTCTCAATTGAGGAGGCTAGATTCATCATCCCTCGTCGGCCTTCCTCACGATGAACATGTGCATAGACTTCATTTAGAGTGAGGAAGAGCCATATTAAGGATCCGAACCTGGATTTGCTCAAAACTTGAGTTCAATCCTGCTAGGAATTCAAAAACTTAAATCTCTTCAACATGTTTACGATAAACAGTTGCATCTAGAATACAAAATGGATGATAAGAGGTGTAGTGGTCTAACTCCTCCCACATCTTGTGTAAAGCAGAGTAATAAATTCCAAGGGGCTAATCATCTTGTTCAAATTGTGCTATTTTTTGCCGAAGATCAAAAATCTTGGTTATATGGCTAATCTGAGAGTATGCCTGGGACAAGGATTGCCAGATCTGGTGAACCGTTTCCAAGAACAAATAATGGTCACTAATTTCGGGTTTCATCGAGCTAAGCAACTATCTTATAACCATCGCATTTTCTGTCTTTTACTTTTTAAACTTTGGATCTTCCTTGGAAGGCTTATTTGTTTCGCCTGTCAAATAATCTTCCTTATCTCTGCCATGGACATGAATGAGGCTAGATTTTGACCACGTAAGATAATTCATGCCATCAAATTTAATTGTCGTAATTGGTGTGTTAGGGGATTCAGTCACCACATCCCCACATGTACCTATCTCACTTTCTTGCAGGTTGGATGTCTGGCTCACTTCAGACATGACGAAACTCAGTCAAAATCACAAACCAAGAATAAACAAGGAACAATACCAATCTACTACAGAGAACCAGCCATCTGGTGGAGCAGAACACGGGGGACACGAGTTGCAGAGGTCCCCAGCAGCATGATCAGGTCCTTGGATCCAACTTTTATACTCAAATCCACACATTTTTAGCATCACAAGCCTAAAAGAACTGGGTTTAAATGGGTACCATACCTAGGCGAAACTAGCAGGGAGAAGAAACTTCGGATCTCTCTCGATCCTTCACCAATCTTCACGAGGTTTGTCTCAAATTATTCATCTGCTAAAAACAACCACTCCTTTGCAGCCAATTGAAACGAGATGCTTTCTTGTGATCAAAATCGACGAATCTTAAAAAACGAAGGGTTTTTGGGTTGTAGAAGAAAACCCTTCGAAAAACCCCTTTAGAAGCTTCAAATTAAAAACAAAAAAATACCAAAAAATCCCATTAATCAAGACAACATAGGATATGGGTTCATCCTTCTCTGACACCCGGTCGACCTGCTAACGTCAGTTGTACGGACGCTAACATCAGCAGGGGTCTGACATCGTCGTCTTCTCCTGTTCTATTAGGTCTCTTCGTAGCCTTACTCTGTTACCAACTTGGTTTACCTACACAACAATATGGAAGAAGAAGAAGAGAAAAGGAGAGAAAAACAGAAAAGGGTTAACAAGTGAATCGTATGAATAGGGCATACTCATACGTTGGTAATTATATCAACACCTTTATTAATATACCATAGTATGGGTATACAATACCCTTATGACATAGATACCCTTATGATGTACAACACCTGGAACAAAACAATAGGGTTTTCAATGAATACTCGAAGCCTTCATATAAAGTGTATAGGAGTGTGAAGAAGAGAGTAGTTTTCTAGACCTTGAGATGTAAGGGTTGTGAAAAAATGGGAAACGGGGGGTCATTAAGGGAGTGGAACTCTTAGGCTTGAAATGAAATTGGGGGTGATAATGGGTTCCTTGGTTCTCTTCAGGGTTTTTTCTTTTTTTATGTAACCTTGCATTTGTTTTTTCCTTTTTGTTTCATTGAGAATTTCTTGTCCTAAGTCCTATACTTGGTATTTTCCTTTGAAAATTTTACCAGAATTAGATAACTACCATTATACCATAGCTACCTCTCCACCAAATTTCGTTGAAAAATGAGATAAGATGAAACCATAAAGAAGGACAATCTATGATTTTTTGCAAATATTGTTCCTCCAGCAACAGAAAAATGTACAGAAGAAAAATATTTCGGATGCCTCAAACTTTTTTGCTGGTTAATTTTGTATTTTTTTTCTTCTAATTGCCTATGGTACTAGCTTTGATTTGAAACAATTCATGAAAAATGAGCTTATAACGAAGGAGTTATGATCCATTTTGTACTCAGGTCAAACCAGTCCAAATGCAGATTTCAGGTTTAAGCTAAATGACAAGTTTATTTAATTTGACCATTCCAATGACTTTAGTTGAATTTTTAAATATTCTTTCTTCACACTTGGATCTCAGGGTCATGGACCGGGCCATGGATTTTGGTTCTGGTCATGGATTCCAAAATTTGGGGCATGATCAACAGCTTCATTTCTCAACCAAAAACTATAGATAAAACCTTCATCTTACCAGCACAAACAAGAAGTCAACACTCTTCTCCAATCTATGTAACAAAAGAGTGAACGAACCCTTATCATCATCATCATTATTATTTATAATTTTCCAATGACCCAGATGGGTCAAGGAAATCAGCCAGTTCGCACTTTCGATGATGAACTGCATGGGTTGAACTGTGCTGTTCAGATTTCAGTTCAATGAAAAACTGCAAGGGTTGAACAATTCTGTCCAGGTTTTAGCCTACCTCGACTCAAATGACAAACTGACTGATTAGATATCCAATTCTTGGGTCAGCTGGTTCTACTATCCATGCCGGTCTGCGTTTTAATGTGATATATTATTCATAATATTTATGTCCTTTTTCATCTTATTGCTAAAAGATGTGACTTTACCAATGTTAAGTTTATTATGAAGATTCTAGTATGGCTTAGACCTTATAGTGTTTTGTTTTTTGTATATATATGTTTATTTTTAAAATTTTGAAGTTTCTTTTCAGTGATTTAAAATAAGACAACAACTGGTCCAAATCACCTCTAACTTGGCCTGGTCAAACCGATACTTGAAGCTTTCGCATCAGACCACACTGAGTCAGATACCAAAACCAAGACCTTCAAAATCTTGCCCATACTTGAACACAAGAGTGGATGTCATCCCAATGTTTTAGTATTATGTACCCATATAACATTGTAAGCATTTCGCAAATTACTTAGTCATCAAAATTTAATGAAAGCAGCACCAAATAGAACAAATGTGATCAAGAGCAGAGTAGATTATCCAATGTCTTATAATGTCACTTGAATATTTAATCATAAAGCATGCCTAAGTCACCTTTCTGTGATTGTTTGAGGTATCACATTATTTAGAACTTGTCCATCAAAAACATTTATTGAGACACATGTGCATGAAAAATAGGCAAATTGTTACCCATGAGTGAAAATGACTCATACCTAGAGGGTCCATTCAATCCATATAGATGCCTTATGGTGAACTGATCAAACGCACTTCCAAAGTCAATAATGCGCCTAAACAATAGAAGAAAAGCCTGTTAATCATCAATTTGTCACCTGATCATAAAAATCTACATTTCTATCAGCACAGATTATTTCAACCATCATATAATGCTTAAGCACTTCTTTCTATTAGCTCATCAGGTAAGTGGAAACATGATCAACCAAGCTCCATTCATTATAAGAAACAAATCAGCTCCAGATTCAGATGACACTAGCTATGAAGTAATTACATAATTCCTATTTTGCATTTTTACAGCCATGTCATAAAACCAGCCTGGCCATGGTTGAGCCAATAAACCCGAAAAACACAGCCCCATGACAGGTTGGTCCACATGGTGAACCTGAAAAAAAAAAAAAAACAAGCAAAAAACCAAATTTATCCCAGCAGATCCTCCTGGTTATTGTATAACCTGGCTATGCCAGACGAGTAAGTCCATACTAGGACAGTTGTTTATAGGGTAGTACTAACCTCCCTAATCAAGGAGGGACAAGCAATGTGCATTTGAACCCAAAACGACCTCCACTTTTCTTTTTCTTTGTTTTGTTTTGTTTTGTTTTTTTGGCACAGGTCTGGTTTTAGTAATTTTGCTAATTTTGTTTTTCTTCTATCTTGATCTTCTTCTATTCTTGAACGACTCCATTGTCCTATCAATTACAGCCACCCATTGAAGGGCTGTCAGAATCCGCGGTTTCCGCCCCACTGCTATGACCCATGATTGCTGCTCACTCAGAAGATCCTTATCGCTGTCCACTGTCTAAGTTGGATTCCACTACCATTCAAATTAGAATAATCTCCAGCATTTTCTCAATTACACAACCAGCTGCTGGCACTATTCCCATCACCTTCAATGGACCTTCATCAGGGAATATGATCATAGTCTTTAACCATCATTCATCGCCTGTTCTATCCCTGTTACTGATAAATGATAACAGCATCCCTGCACATCACTCCTTTCAAACCCAAACTCCCCTGTTTCTTATACGGAACTATTCCTGAGAATTTCCTTCCTCTTTTAAATCACCACCAAATAGGTATTCCTTTGCATACTCTTATTGGTTTATCAAGAAATTAATATATACTCTTTGAATGATTTGTATATGACAGATGGCAACCAGACAACCACATTGGGCTGAATTTGCATTTCAGACAACTTGAATAATCTGAAACCAACAACTGGAAGCAGGATTTACAATATTCATAGCACTGCTCCATTTCTCGATCAAGCTCAATGGACCAACATATAGGTTTAAAATTCAAATGCCAGAATCATTTTGTCCAACCTTTCTTCTCCAGTGCTTCATAAACAATAGCAGAAACACCAGATTTGGGGAAGAATCTGATTTTGCACTCTTTGCCTGATTGCTAGAATCTTGAAAGTTCTTTCTCGTTTCTTCATCTCTCAATCTTAAAATGGTCAAAAGTTAAATGATTCGCACCTAGCCTCCATTATTTGCAGATGATGCTAACAGGGATTTATATAGCCATGGCTAGTTCCTACAAATCTCCAACAGTGAGCAATAGTCACATTAGTGAAAAAATCCAATGGTGGTTAAACAGCTAATGGAAAGAAATAATTGAAATGATAACTGCTGATTTCACCGATTGTTCCAGCGGGCTAAAGAAGTGTATACTGAGGGAGAACAGAGGGTTAGTTAAGAAAAAAGGAGGAAGAAGAAGAAGAATTAAGAGGAAATAAAATGACGGAAATATGTTGAAGTATATTAATTTGTGTATCTCCAGTTAATTTACTGTCAACATGGTATCAGAGCAGGCTTGGTCACGAGTTTGAAACCCGGTGAAAGTATTTTCCCGAATGTAGTGTTATGCGCATGTATACGCATTGTGTGAACTCGTGCCTAGCTCCCCAAGTGTGTTCCCAGGAGAGAACAGTGTTCCACCTGAGGGAGGGTGTTGAAGTATATGAATTTGTGTATCTATTAACACCTTAAGGTTTTGGGAGAGTCGGTTAGTTTATTGTCAACAAAATACCCATTTCATTACATCATATATCTAAATGAGGCCATTTCTCATAAAGAAAAACTGTGTATTGTGTCCTCTTCCCCCCTTGTACGCTAACCTCCACTGGGGCTGGGATTAGGTACAGAAATTTGCTTTTCCTGATGTATTAGGATGACATCAGGGGGCTGAGTATAAATACCTAAAAGTGACTTACACTTTTTTGGGGGTGCTTATCACTTTTCAGCACTGATGTGTCCACCCCCTAATGC
>JAOXJP010051487.1:0-16000 GCA_025762735.1 Platanus orientalis
TTTTTTTAGAGAGAGAGAGAGAGAGAGAGAGAGAGAGAGAGAGAGAGAGAGAGAGATGGTGTTATGCCCATTCATCTGGTCACTTTTCTTTCCTATTTTGTCATTAGATTTTTAGGCTAGACAAGCCCATTACAAACTATCACTTTGCTGTTTTCCTTTTCTTTTTTTTCCATTTGCTAAAGAAGCTATATAGCTGTGAGTCCGGCATCCAAGAGGCTATATGGAAACTTGTAAAGCGGCATCCGAGAGGCTATGTAGAAACTTGTAAACGGCATCCGGGAGGCTATATAGAAACTTGTAAACGGCATTGTTGGGGCAGGAGATGAACACTTGCCCCCAATCAAAGAGAAGCCTATAAACTAAAACAAAAGGATTTTCCAGAGACAAGTACTTGTCATAACTAAACAAACACACTTCAAAAAGAATACAACTCAGTCTCTTCAAAATCACAGTTAATTGAAACCCAATCAAAGAAAAGCCTATAAACAAAAACAAAAGGATTCTCCAGAGACAAGCATTTGTCTTAAATAATCCTGTAGTTCCTCTCATTTCACACATCAAAGCAGATAGCCCTGAGCAAGAATCGCTAAATGATTCTTGAGAGACTTTTAAGTCTTTTATCCACTAAATTGAGATGAGATCACTGAACAGATAAGGGAAAGTCCAGGAGACTCGGTTTAATTGACAAACATGTAGTCATTGTGATAGTCTGCTAAAGATCCCAATAGTCTATTATTCATGTAGAGATTGAAGGTTTCATCAGCTTTCACGATTTTGTAGGTCTTGTGTTCTGTTCAGGATTTTGTATGTCTTACTGTGTCCTCTACCATAGGCTGACACATGATGGTTTTTTGAATTTGGTGCCCTCTTTTAAACAGGTAGCAAATGTTCATTGAACACTTTGTTTATGGTTTTAACCCTATACACCCCATTTTTGTGCATACCTATTTATTCATTTGAAAACTGGTTTTACATTTTTAACCCTGTGCATCCCAGCCTTTGTGTGTAGGACACGGTAGGAACATTTGTTCCCCTTCAATACATGAAAAACTGCAGTCGCTTATTTGTCTTTATTTTTAAATGTTGGTTTTGTATACTCTCTTTACACTGCAAGAAATTGTCTTTAAGCCTACTCAACATTGAGCTAGTGACTGGAGCTGTGTAGTCCTTGGATTCTGGGATACCCAAACCTAACACAATATTTTGAGTTTGCTTTGCATGTATACATGGTTTCTTAGCTTTATTTTAAGAAACATTGTGGTGGCCTTATATTTGGTGATCTTATATTTTCTACCAGAGCACACTTGACACTCCTTTGGCTATAGTGGCAATGGCTTCTTCTTGGGGTATCTACTTTCTTATCTCTTCTTTCAAGTGGCGAGATCTAACATTGGCGTAAGTCTCTCATGGCTGACCTTTTCAATTTCTTCCTTTTTTGCTTTGATTAATTAACGGCAGTTATCTAGTTGATAGACATTCTACCGAACAAATGCTTTACTTGCAAATGCGGCCCACATGCTGCATGTTGAACCCACTGCTTGATCAGCTTCATCTATGAGTTCTTCACCAAAGATTGACCTAATGGAATGATAATAAGCTTCCAATTTATGGTATTCTTTTGTATGGTCTAAAATTTGGAGAATGGTCTGGAAAAGTCTGACCATTGATTTGGTTGAACCCCCCCGCCCCTTTCTAGTAGAATCTCTTGGCGAATTTCATTAGGCAGTTCATTCTAGTCTGTTTTATGTGTGTACATGTCATGAACCACTATTCTTTTTTTTTTTTTTTTTTTTATGAAGAAAATTTTCCATTAAGAAAAGGGATGAGAAATCCCAGTATTCTGGTAAACTTCATTTCAGTTGACCCAACATCTACATACGATTTCTCATTTACATAAGTTCTTTCAAGTTATAAAATATTCTCAATTCAGATAATGGTATTATTATGTCTTCATGCAGGAAACAGTCACATCCCAGGAATGGGAGCTTGTGGTCACGAAGGGCTAGGCACACACCTGTAAATCACAATCGTGCTGAATTCCTAAGTAGGTCAGCTAAGATGGCCTCTCGAAGGGGAGCATGGACTAGCCCAAAGAACAAATTTGCTTGGTCTGATTCCCCCTCTAAAGGTAAACATGTAGTTTTATCACTGCATCACATTTGGTTTTATCCCTCCAACTTATCAATCTTTTGCAACATGTGTGTACATATTGACACTGGCATTAAGGTGAAACTAAAAGTGATATCTTTAAATTTACATCACATGTTTGTTTCTCTATGAATCAACAGAACACTTTAACTATTGCCAAAAAATAAAGAAAGTGATTGAAGAAGCATATTTGCAATGACTGAAGCATGAATGAGTTCAAGAATGTTAGATTTGTTCAGGATTGATACTGTATAATCATGTGTAGGATTGCACTCCAAGCAAGCATACTTCATGAATTGCCACCCAAGATTTAAATACTATAATGCTACTGACCAATATCATTTATTTGGTTAACCTATAAACTTCAACATCCTCTTTCAGAGGAATTCTCTAAGGTTGTGTCTGTTTTGAGGCAAAGGTCCCAACTTTCCCGGGAAGTGTACGGTTTTCCTGTCTCTTCCTACAAACTTGCTTGTCTGATACACGTTAAAACGTGAGAAAACCACTCAACAAAACCACCTCAGGGAATGAGCCTTTTCCACCTCTTACCAAAACCCTCAAATATGAATGAAACCCTATTCTTGCCAAAGCAGTCGGATAATGTAGGAAAGTAAAGTGAACAGTGAAATTTGCATACTTTGCTGCCTTTCACTGTTATAATCAGATGATACATCGGAGTAAATATGACCTTTCCATATTTTACATTGCGACCATTTCCCATGGTGGTTTTCCTGTAATTTCGTATTCTGAGCAATTACCTCTAAACAGAGACAGCCTAAGGGAGTAGGAATCTGATGGTCTAGAACTCATTATCATGCTTCAATCAATGCAAATGCAGGTTCTGGATCTCCACTAAATTCCTTTTTTTTTTTTTTTAACCTACTGATCCTAACCAATGGCATTTAGATTGGAAACATGAGAGCCTCCTAAATAATGTCATACATGCATCGGAACTGGACCACTGTTGATACATCCCATTTAGTCATCCCAAATGAAACCATTGCCATGAGCCTATGACCATTTGTTTTCCCACTTTGTCTTGCTCTCAGTGAGTACTCGTCTTTATTCTTTTCTTATTGCCTATTGGTTGCAGGTTTGGTCTTATCACCGGCTACTAAGGGGCCAACAAATCAGCAGGACAAGGACTACTACTCATCCTTTCACAAGATGCCAACCCGTAAGAGGTTCTCAAAGAAGGAATATGAGGATTTTACATGTGAATCTACAAGACAAGCCCTTGCCAATTGGGCATCCTCTCCAGAGTTCACTGACTGGATCGTAGAAAATGCTGCCCGAATAAAACTTCTTCCAGATGAGAGCTCAGATGACAGCATGGCAAGTGGGTCAGGTTCCTCAGAAGAGACTGTTGTGGAGGGGAACAGTGGACTTAGCTTTTTTAAGTGGTACTAACCTGAGGATTTTACTTGTGGGTACGGCAGCAGTAGGGAATGTGTAATTTTTTAACATGTGCAATGCAGCTAGAGTGGTTGTTTTTTTTTTCCTTTTCCGGTAGGTGCAGACTAGGATGATTTGATCTTTTTATTTCTGAGGGAGATTGCCCTTTACTAACAACCTGGCAATTTTGTAAAATCTGGTTACGATATAATGTGAAGATACATTGTTTGGTATATTGCATTGGTGGAGTTGATATCAATGAGGCTTATATAATTTTTTTCTCTTCATTGGAGAACCTTATAGGTCATCTTTGAAACTAACGAGGACTTCTGGAATGACTTGTGGAAAACATGTCACAAGCAATTTGGGCATGGAGATTGGGTAGCATTAGCATCCTAGTGCTCATTGCCCAAATACCCCAAAATCCCATGTAGTGAATAGAAATACTCATTTACTCATGCGCATGGTCACTATGGAATCTTCAATAGCAGAAGCGCAGAACCTATATCTAAGCATATCTAAAACCCAGTTTTAGGTTGCCCGTGACTTGTCTGCAGAATTGAAGGGCTTGAGGGTATTTTTAAAAGAGCAAAGATGAAAGATGTGCTGTGGCAAATTTTTCTGTTGCTTTTTGTAGCATGAATAAAAGCATGGTTCTTTTTGTCTTTTAACAGAATTTTCTATTTGGAGAATGATTGCCTGTGTTGACACAGGCCTATGTAGGTGTGCCATTGATTGACTTATGATGCGTTTTTGAATTTGCTATTTTTTTTTTTAAAACATCTGAACACTTTTTTGAACCCCAAACACAATGTGTCACCGTATAATTCACCATAAACACTAAAGTCACTTTGTCATCACACAACATTTTCTTTATTTCTATTTTTGTTCATGCTACAGAAAGCCACAGCAAAGTTTGATATTATTATTATTATTTTAAATCGTGAGATTATCAAATACTTTTTTAAATGATGTATCAAGCGTTTCCTTTTTTTTTATTCCGTAGGGAGTACTGGAGTGGGGTTTCCTAGTTAACACCCCCCACCCATTGTTACCCCAGTTGCCTTGTGGAATAAGAGGTACCAACTGCTTGAACCACTGGGTACACCTCTCTTTTAGAAAAGAGTTCGGCTAAACCCACCCCAGTTTTTCTTTTCACCTCCACCGGCAATGGCACCGTCGTCCTCTCCGGCGACAACCCACCTCCTTCCCCCTCTGTCCCGCACCCTCCTCTCCCTCCCTCTCTCTCTCTCTTCCGCACCCCTCCTCTCAAGTGGCGAGATCTAACATTGGTCTCTCATGGTTATAGTGGGTTGAATGCCTAGTGAGTAGGAATTTTTTTTTTGTGCTCCAACCAAGCAAAGCTCATAATATAGCATGGTGGGTTGAGTACCTAGCGAGTAGGGATTTTTTTGTGCTTCAATCAAACAAAGCTCATAATCCTAATCCAAAAGGGTTACTTTTGGAGTTAGGGTTGCTTAATTGTTCTATTCTAAGACTTATGCTTCAACTAGATTGAAGCCTGTTAGCCTAACTTGAAAGGACTGCTTCCAAAGTTAGGGGTGTCTAGTTGTTTTGTTTTAAGGCTTTTGTTTCAATCAGACTGAAGCCTGTTGGCTTAACCTAACAGGGTTGCTTCCAAATTTATTGTGCATAGCTGTTCCATTTTAGGACTTTTGCTTCAACCAGACTGAAGCATGTTTACCCACTTTGAGTGGGCTTTGAGGTCTTATACCCCAAGCTTAGAAAAATGTGTGCTCTTCTTCATGATGTGGGGAAAATAATGCGAAGGAGAAAATAGATAATACTTTATTGATAGTATTTTTTTTCTTCAAATGGATTGCATTCCATGGTTTGTGAAGTTGTCTTCCGTCTAGTGTCTGGAGTTTATATGTGAAATTCTAGTCCCAAGTAATCCTAGAGGGAAGGAGGTGAATAGGATTCCAATTTTTTTTACTAATCCATATTTGATTTACTTAAATTATGCAAAATTAAAAGCAGGTAAATCAATTTAGTTTCACTTTAAGTTGTTTATAATTTGAGTCCTTCTCAATGTACTTAAGTCAGCATACAAGAAATTTCACTCAAGTAAATTGGCAAGCAAATGCTAACCATCATGTGGCTCCATCATTATATATAGTTTCCTGTATCAGATTGGGAGCAGGGCGACTAGTTCCACTTCAAAGTTTGTGCAAATGTAACTTCAAGTGTAAGTGTAAAACTCAAATGCAAGGGTAAGTATTAAGACAATGCACAACTACACACAAGGAAGATAATAATTATAATGATTCAGCACATTGGCTTACGTCCATTATTGAATGGCTCACTCTACGAGCTCGGTTGTTTTTTTATTAATAGTTTAACAACTGTTACAAAATAAAATCAACAATATTCAACTTTTCCAATGTCTCTGGTAAAGGAAGATACCTCACTCGGTGTCTTCGGCGAGTGCTATAGTCCAATGTCTCTTGTGGAATTTTTTTTCAGTGTCTCTGACGGAAGATCAATTGCAGTAGAAGAGAAGATGATAGTAGTGCTCAGGCCTCTTGTTAGGCTAATGTAACTATGGTGCGTAGTTTTGAGAGGTTCTTAAGCTATGGGATGATTCAATGTATAAAGGCTCTCAATTAAACTCAAAGGAAGAGTATTTAACCTCCCAACACAACTTGATAATAAGGATTTACCAATATAATAGCTCTAGGTTGTGTGGCTTTTTTTTTACATAAAAATATACCAATAGGCTTGTATAAAACAACTTTTGCAAAGCTTGAAACTCCCTCAATAATGGCTAATTGAATTGATCCTCATTAGTTTGTCATAATGGAGACTAAGACCTCTATTTATAATGTAAAACACATTTTATTTTGAGCACCAACGGCTCTTTTCCAATAGTAAAAAAACCAATCGTTGTAGAGTTTAAGAATTTAGAGTTTTGATTTATGGAGGATTTGAGCGCTCGGATTGACCTCTTTGAGTGCTTGGATTAGGTCATTTGAGCACTCGAAGAGTGCATTTAGAGCGCTCAATTCTAGGCACGGTTCTATCTTTCCTAGACTGAGCCAATTTGAGTGCTCAATAGGTCCCTTTGAGCACTTGAACCTAACCAATTATTTATTTATTTTTTGTTCTTTTAAGATTTTTGATGCATTTAGAACTTGACTTTTGGTTCAAGGTTTAATCTAGGGTCATATATTGGTCCTTTAAGTCTTCCTAATTCCTACTTTGGTCTAATAGAGACACTTGAACACTACATAAAATTTAGACAAGTCCCACTTGTCCTTCACCTATTTTAGCATATTGTGCATAATGCCTTAACCACTTGAAGTTCTTTACTTTGACTTGAATTGACTTTAGTAGCTTGTGAAACTTCAACATTATTTTGGTGTTGCTTGAGCTTGGTCATTTGTTTTTCATGCTTTGCAAACTTAGGAACTCTTAATTACATAGATCTTATTACAACACATCTACCTTTGGCATGAAATTGACAACACATTTGGACTTAAAAATCTCCCCTTTTGTCAATTCCATTACAAAAATCAATAAATAAACAAATTACAAAAATGTTACAATAAATTACATTTGTTTGGACTATGACATGAACACACAACTTAGTTTTTATACTCTTACTCATGTGCTACCCCTTAGTCCTTGGGATTGTCATAATCTGCCAATTTGGACACTAGAAAATACACCTTTCTCATTGCTTTTTGGCAAAAAAATATTACTATGGGGTGTAGTAACTTAGTAATGAAGATTTTAAAAATATTAATATGTCAAAAAAATTCTTTGATTCATTGTGATTTCAAAATACATTAACTGCTTAGAAATTTTTGTGGTTTGTTAACAAGTGCATAGTTGTTTTCAATATTCAATTATGCAAATACCTTTTTATACAAATGTTATTATTTTTTTAATGGTGTGATCTTCTAGTTAGATAGGATATTCTTTTGATTCTAACTGTGACATGTTAATCAAAAATAAATTATAAATTATTAAATGGATCCTTGAAACCCTAGTTCTTTTTATTAGTTTATTTCATCTTACTTAATTTCTACTCCATATTATGGTGTGGAAAACCATAAATCTTTTTTTTTTTCTTCTATTTCTCTCATTCATAATATTTGTTTTTGTCACACAAGTCAATCCCTATGGATTTAACCTTGTGCAGTACCACAGCATTTGTATACTTATAAGTAAAATGACCATTAAGGCTGCAAATTTGATCGGGCCAACCCGAAGCCCAACTTGTCCGGCCCGTAGTTTGGTCGGGCTGGAAAGATTGAAGTTAGGCTTGGGTTGAGTTTGGGCAGACATGATAGGGCGCAACTTATTTTCAGGCCGAGTTTGGGCAGAGGTTAAAAAAGCCCGACCCAAGCCCGACTTTAACATATATATATATATATATATATATATGAAATGTCTCTAATGTTATCCTTGAGGGGGTGAATAAGATATTAAATTTATTCCACTATTTCTCACCAATATTGGGATTGATTTTAATCTTCTTAAGTGAGTGTGTGCATCAAAGTGCTACTTAAGCATTTAAACAAATACGTAGTAGACAATATGAAATATGAGCACAAGTAAGAAAGACAAGCAATCACACACTCAATCCACAACACAAGATTTATAGTGGTTCGGCACTAAGGCCTACGTTCACTCTTCTAAAGCTCACTACTTGCTCACAAGCAAGCTACTCAACAACACTCGATGTCTCCGGCAAGTGTGCACTACCTCCGATGTCTCTGGCAGAGGTTGTAAAGCTTCTGGTGTCTATGGCGGAAACAAAACAAATGATGATAAATGGATATGCAAATGAATGCAAAATAAATAAAAAATATTACCACTAAGTTGGTTGATGTTGTTGTTCTTACCACATGTGAGAGTGCTCCTTATTAAGCTGGTTTGCTTTATACACCCACTTCTTCTTTAAGCTAAAGCACTAGAGCTTTTCAAGCTAAGCCAACCACAAAGAGGGTTTCCTCAAAGAATAACCCAAACCACACCTCTTAAGTAGATGTTAGCTAGTATGAGTTGAGAGGGAACCAACAGATTTTCTTGATGAATTTTCAAGCTTGCAACTTAAGTAGTGGAGGAAGAGAGTTTTTCACCCTTGGAGGCTCTATTTAGAAAAACAAATAACACTCTCTTGAATGCTTAAATATTTTTTACCCTAATGGGAAACATTTCATTTTATAGATGACGGAAAAGGCTCACAATCCTTGGATTATAATCTTTTTAAACGGGCAAAGAAAACTGGCCATTCATTTAAAATAGGAAAAATGACGGATTGCTAAACTCTAGATCCATGATCGATCACGGGGTTTGTGATTGGTCACATGGCCATTTTCTTAAATGCCTCGAAACATGGTCGGAAGGTGTTGAGTGGTGTGGGCCCCACTTTAAGTCATAACCATGCCGTGATCGATCATGGGCTTTGTGATTATCATGAGGCTATTAGGACCCAGGTTGTGATCTGTTACAAAGAAGGGGCCTAGTCCTCGGGAGGTCCAAAACTCTGAGTGTGATCGATCATGGGCTTTGTGATCGATCATGAGTCTGGATTCTTTAGTGTGATCGATCATGGGGTTTGTGATCGGTCACACAATGTTTTTTATATTTACACTGTTGTCTACATCTTGGGGAGGCCCATATCCTCTTGGGATCAATTTGGGGAATTTAACCATGTGTGTGGACACACCTAGGATCATACTACATAATCCCTATGAGGCTACATACATGCCTTTACATTCTTGAAAGTTGTAGTCCGACTTAAGTCCTGGTCTTCAAGGCTGACTTATCAGAACTTCTTCCACACTTTTACCCATAGATTTGACAAATGATGCCCTTACATCAACAATCTCCTCCTTTGTCAATTCCATGGCAAAAACCATATATTAGCCATTGCCATTTGGCACACTTGCCCATTCCCCCAAATTACATCAATAGGCATGAATGTCTTAACCCCATATACAACATAAGGGCTTATTACCCAAACCCCCGAAATACATGCCAATCACCTCCAATACAAGATACATAAAAGTAAAAATTACATTCAACACTTTAAGTATCTTGACTTTTTCATCAACACCTGCACACACAAACACATATACCTTCCTCAAGCCATATGTGAAGTATATAGTATAAAAGCATGTAAAAGTGTGCAAATGAGCAACCATGACAAGCTAATGCAATATGAATATGTTCATTTTGAATTATAGTATTGACAAATACATGTTTTAATAGATTGGCAAATATATAAAGTCCCCCCAAATTTGTATGCTCCCCCATAATGCATACTATCCTCTTGAGTGTTTACCTTTACATAGGTAATACTCCTCTCTATACTTTCTCCCCATAAGTATAAAACCCCACATACTTATACTTTCTCCACAAGTATAACAACTGTGCTCCCCCATACTCTATTGCAATACTCCTGCATAAGCCATAGTTCTCTCCTCACATGGCCAATGCCAAGATAAGATGTCCAAATGTTTTCTCCCCCTTTTTGCCATGTAATTGGCAAAATCTAGCCAAAATCCGAAGACAAACAAAATATGAAAATTAAAGAACAATGCTAGACAGAAACAAAAGGCATTTCATTCATGATAGTCACTTAATTACAACAAAAATTGTGAAATGTAAGTTTAGATCACCCATGGCCAACAAAAAGATAACAGAGACGATTATCAACTGGAGAAGAAAAAAAATGACAATTGTGGCCTAACAACAAGCACCACAACAAAACAAGGAAACTAAGCATCTCCCTCCTGATACTCTGAGCCCTCAAACTCAACTCTCTCTATATGACCCTCCACATCATCATCCGGATCTCCCTCTCTATGATCTCCTATGGACTGCTCAGCTTCATCCTCATCTCCCTCGCTCTGAGTTGCACCCTCCTCAGATTCCTCAGTAAACTCCTCAAGAGGGTAATCGGTCATGCTATCATTGGCCGATTCAAGGACCAATGGGTCCTATAGAGTCAAGACTCTAGCTGCCACCAACTTCAGATTGTTGTTGTTCCTCTTTTGGTTGCGAACAACCCTGGCAAGCTTCCTAAGTACGATGCACAGCAGGGACATCATGGTGGCTTTGGTAGAGGCCAATACAGCCTTGGCTAGATTCAACTTGACCCACTTCTTCTTCAGGTCAGTGACATCCTCTACTAGGTGCATCCTCTTTAAACTCCCCATAGAGAAGGGAGGATTGGGATGTTTTATAGGAATGAGCACACAAAAAGGCACTTTGTGTGCCACGAGGATTTTAGTGATGAGCACAGGGAAAAGAATACTTCCCATGGAGTGTTTGGCATTGGAAATCTTCATAATTATGTAGCAGATGACTGCGGGGAGATTGATCTTAGGCCCCTCAATGATGTTATCTATAAGGTAGGCCATCTGGGGAGTGAGATCATTCCAGTGGGTCATTGAAATGATATTGTAGGAGAACACATGCCCATAGAACTTGACTAAGGGCTTGCAGAATTGGTGAGGGAGCTTCGTGCCCCAGCTGACGTGTTGAATACATAGACGATCAGTCATCTCAGTTTTCTCTACCAGGGTGAGCTTGGTAGGAAATGAAATCCCTTCGGCTTCTCATGGAATTCAGAGAAGCTTAGCCACGTAGTCAGGATTTACCATAATCGGGCAACCGTAGACAGTGGAGTAAAAGGAATTGTTTCGGTTGTTCTTTTAAAACACGTTGAAGTAGAAGATCCGTACCTCCTCGTCTTGGATGGGTCCCTACAAATCAAAATATGGGAGCCACACATAAGCACGCATTTGCTCGTATACCTCCATGGTGCGAAGCACCTCCACATCCATGTTCCTCTCTATGATGAACTGGTGTATTGAGAAGATGCTCTTAAAAGATTCTAACGCCTTGCGGTCACGGAAGGGAGAGAGACCATCTTCCTTGTGGCCCTTGGTTCTCTTCCTCCTTTGAAAGCCTTCCTTCATTGGCCTTTTACCTCGGTTCATAGCAGGAGGAGGTGGAGTTACCTAAGACGAACCTCCTTTAGACGATTTGGATGCCCTAGTTGCTAATTTTTTCTGAACCATTATGGATTGGTGAAGAAGAATGAGGGAAAACCTCCAATTTATAGATGTTCAGGAGAAAACCTAAACGTCTGAGAAAGAGATGGAGAGTAGTGGGGAGTGAATGAGCCAAATTGTGGAAGCTGAGATGTCGGTGGGAGTTGTAGCGCTTTGTCTCCGATGAATGAACCAGTGAAAAAGAGGAAAAAATGCATCTGGAGGCTCTAAAGAAGGTATAAATTCGCTTATAAATTTTTTGACAAAAATGCCCTCATGATCGATCATGAGGTTTGTGACCGATCACAATCCCTGTGATCGATCACACATGTTGTACCTTCTCAAATACAACTCATGTGTGCTAGGAGTGAGGGCTATGTGCTTGGTCACATCCACTAGACCCTAATCACTTGGGTATGAGTCATAGGGACTCATCCCATGGCACACAATCCTATGGCATTCCTCAGATATTCAAACTTCCTTGAGTAAAGGGTTTTTGTCAAAATATCTACCAACTGGTCTTCTGTTTTCACATGATCTAAGGACACCATTTTTTCCTCCACCAATTCCTTGATGAAGTGATGCCTAATGTCTGTGTTTGGTCCTTGAGTGCTGAACCGGGTTCTTGGAAATGCCAATTACACTCTTGTTGTCAACGAACAAGCTCATTTGTTCCTTGTGAGAACTCATAATCTCTGAGCATTTGTTTCATCTAGAGAAGTTGAGTGCATCCACTACCAACTGCAATATACTCAGCTTCGACAATTGACAAAGAGATGGAGTTTTATTTCTTGCTATGCTAAGAAACAAGATTGTTGCCAACATAAAAGCAACCTTCACTTGTGCTATTGTGATCCTCCACATCGTCTGCCCAATCCGCATCTAAGTACCCAGCAATCTCAGATGTGGTGTCAAGTGGGTACCACAACCCAAACTTTGTAGTTCCATGAACGTACCAGATAATCCTCTTAGCTGTCTTAAGATGTGACTCTTTAGGAGCAGCTTGGTATCTAGCATAAGCACCTACATTGAATGCAATGTCTTGTCTACTCGCAATCAAATAGAGCAAGCTCCCACTGATGCTCCTATAGTAGGTAGAATTGACCTCAGCTCCCTCAAGGTATTTAGTGATCTTGTCACTTGTGTTGATGGGTGTGCTAGCTAGTTTAGATTCCTGTAATCCAAACTTAGAGAGTAGCTTTCTTGTAAACTTGGTTTAGCTTAAGAAGATGACATCATCGGTTTGCTTCATCTGAAGACCTAGGAAGAACCTCAATTATTCTTCCATACTCATCACAAATTCTAATTTTATTGTTTGGCCAAAACCATGAGATATCTCCTCACTGGTAGACCTAAAAATGATGTCATCAACATAGATTTGAGCTATGTGTATATAACTATTTTGCTTCTTTGCAAAGAGTGTTTTGTCCACACTCCCTCGATTAAAATGGTGATCAAGAAGAAACTTTGTGAGTCTTTCATACCAAGCTCTTGGAGCTTGTTTAAGACCATACAAAGCCTTCTTGAGTCGGTATATGTAACTAGGTAAGTGAGGGTCCACAAATCCCTTAGGTTGCTCAACGTATACTTCCTCTTGGAGAATTCCATTTACAAATGCACTCTTGACGTCCATTTGATATAGCTTGAATTTTAAATAGCATTCTATGGACAAGAGGATCCTAATGGACTCTAACCTTGCAACAGGGGCAAATGTCTCCTCAAAATCAATGCTTTCAATCTGGGCATACCCCTTTACAACCAGTCTGGCCTTATTCCTAGTCACTATACCATATTCATCATGTTTGTTCTTGAAGATCCATTTAGTACCAATGACATTCTTGTCAGTAGGCCTTTCGGTGAGAAACCATACATCATTCCTTCGGCATTGATTTAGTTCATCTTGCATGGATAGGATCCAATCCAGATCATTTAGAGTGTCTTTAACTCGCTTTGGCTCTATCTTGGAGGTGAAGCAAAAATGACTAAGGATGTTATTGTCTCCTTGTCTTTACTTCAATGTTACGATCACTAAGGATGTCTCCCAGTGACAGTCCTTTGGTGATCCTTTTGTCCTTGGGTTGAAGTTGAATTTTTTCAACTTCTTCCTCAGAGCTTGACGAAAAAGAGTGCTCTCCTTGATCTCCTTGGGATTTTTTAATCTCCACTTGAAATGAGCTCTCATCTTCTAGGTTAGACAACACAACTGATAATTTTCTTTGCTCATATATTACCTCAAAGTCATTTACCGTCACATTGATTGACTCCTCCATTAAGCGAGTCCTAATGTTGTAGACACAGTAGGCTCTACTGGTTGTACAATATCCTCAGAGCATGGCCCCATCGCTCTTCTTATCTAACTTGCCTAAATGTTTTCTATCCCAAAGAACATAGCAAGTGCTGCCAAATACTTTAAAGTATTTAACAATTAGCTTATTGTCACTCTATAACTCATATGGGGTTTTGGATGTACCCGATCTAAGGTAGACTCATTTAGAGACATAGCATGCCATGTTAATTGCCTCAGCCCAAAACCTCTTGGCTATGTTTTTGCTTAACAACATTATTGTAGCCAAGTTTAGAAGAGTTTTATTCTTCTTTTCAACCACCCCATTTTGTTGGGGAGTTTTGGGAGCTGAAAACTCATGTTTCACCGCAAACTCTTCACACCAACTAGAGAATTTATGATTCTCAAATTATCTTCCATGGTCACTTCGGATTCTCTTTATGGTCAAGTCCTTCTCAACTTGAATCCGTTTGCAAATGCTTAGGAATTCATTGAAGGCTTCGGATTTCTCTCTTAAGAATGCTACCTTCTTCCCTCCTAGACTCTCAGTTCTAGTTAGACCAACCAAGTCCATGTGAATAAGTTCTAGGTACTAGTAGTCCTAATAGATGTAAGTTTCTTATGAGAGACTCTAGTTTGTTTCCCCATTTCACAGCCATTGAATATTGGGTTGTCAATCTTACTTAGCTTGGGAAGGTCCTTGACTATCCCCTTCTTGCTAAGTCTTGCAAGATCCCTAAAGTTGAGATGTCCTAACCTTTGATGCCAAAGATTGGTCTCATCCTTTTGGGTCAAAAGACAAGTGTCCCATTATTGGGAATTTGGATCAATGACATAGCAATTGTCACTTGTCATTACTCCTTCGGTTAGAATGTTGTATTCTCCATGATCATTGAGCATACATCCATCTTTGTCGAATTGTACTTTATAGCCTTTATCTCATATTTGACTAATGCTAATCAAGTTATGCTTAAAGCCTTGCATATAAAGTGCCTCGGTGAGTTGTGGAATGTTGAGGGCTACAATGGTTCATATCCCAAGGATTTTGGCACTGTTTCCATCACCAAAAGTGATATACCCACCTTGAGCTTCTTCAAATTTGGTGAAAAGCTCTCTTTCACCAGACATGTGCCTAGAGCACCCACTATCAAGATACCACATTGATGAGCTTACGACTCTTAATGCGGTGTGGATGACCAAGCTATTTGGATCATCTTTTCTAATCCAAACTCTTCCAACCTTAGAAGGTTGAGAGACTTGCCATTTGACATTTTATTAGTCTAGGTACTTCTTCCTTTGAAGATTTCTATTCTCAATGTTTTAAAAATAGTTTCTCTTCTTGACATTCTTCCCAATTGATGTTTTCTTTGCTTGCATTATTTGGGACTTGATGTCATTTGCCCTTTTTCTACAATCCACCTTGATATGCCCTTCTAAGCCACAATAATAACAATGGAATGAGGGCCTTCTTGGTACATAGGATTGTATTATTTTCCTTCTAGATTATTCATTGAAGAAGGATTAAGGGCCTCTTCTAGGACTTCTACCTTGACTAGGTTGCCCCCTATCTTCCTAGAAGTGGAGGCTTCAATTTGAGCTCCTCCATGAGTGAAAATCCTTTTTGTTTGATATTTATTTTATGCCTCCTTGGCATAGAAATAAGGTTGACTCATTCTTTAACCTTGTGCATAGGATCTTCATTGGAGTTGCATTGACTTCTCCCAATCCTTACCTTATCTCATAGGTGCTTTACCTTTGAGTGAGGTAGATGTGTTCTTCTCAACCTTGTTTGACCTTGTGGTAGGTCTAGGAGGCTCCACCTTTTCCTTTACCTTGTACAAAGGTTGTGAAGGTGGTTGAGTAGATCTTTTGGCTTTGACAAAGCCATTCTTAGGCTTTTAAGTTGAGGTGGAGGCAATGACCTCAGAATAACCAAGTTCAGTCATATCCCCTACTCCTTACTCATTTTGACCATCTTCTCAAACTTCCAATTTCCTTGGGAAAGCATTGAGATGTTCTTCCTCTTATCCTCTTCAAGCTCCTTGATTTGCTTGAAATAATCAATGGACTTCCTTGTGAGTTGAGCATAAGTCAAATTGAGAGCTTTGTTTCTCTCATTTAGTGATTTGGCTTGGTC
>JAOXJP010051508.1:0-15999 GCA_025762735.1 Platanus orientalis
GACCCCAACAGAAGTTAGTGTACAAGGGGAAGCGGCTACCCTCCATTTTTATGATTACCTATTTTTTCATTTGAGAAGGGGGACGGGCACTTCAGCGTTGGAAGTGATTTATACCCCCCAAAACAAAATAATAATAACAACAACATGTAAATCACTTTTGGTGCTGATGTGTCCACCCCTTGACCCCAACAGAAGTTAGTGTACAAGGGGAAGCGGCTACCCTCCATTTTTATGATTACCTATTTTTTCATTTGAGAACTGCTTTTATGGTTTTAGTCCTGTACATTTCACATTTTGTATGCAAGGACATGGGGACACACTATTTTGGGTGCAACAGAACCTTTTCCTTCCTTTTTTTAATTTTTTGGTAGAAAAGATGGGATCAAAAAGATAATTCATTAACTGAACAAAGGCTCATATGGTGAGAATCGGATCACGTACAGATCCCCCAACGGAGCATTTACAAAAACCTTAGTGAGGTCATGAGCTTTTCCCTTTATCAGGTGAGCTGCTTTCTATTACAAGTATACTATTGTTGTTGTTTTTATTTTTTAATGAAATTATTGTAAATTTCCTTTAACGGTTGACTGTTAGGGGATTGATTTGATGGAAGCATGGAAGTGATGCGCTAGGCAGATAACGCGTCACATTTAACACGGTTCTGTTGAATGTGAACCTAACCCTGACTTTACACTATCGTAAATCAACCCCAAAAAAGAAATGAAGTGAAAGGGAGATTAAACCTAACCCATCGGTAAAAACGAAGGAAAAGGTGAGAGTCCTTCAACCTTACGCTACCCTACCACCTTATAAATCATATATTATTTTATAAAATATCATATGATCATATAATTAATTTTATTTTAATACAAACATAATTTTACTAAGTTTGATATTTAGGGGGTGAACCCAGCCAGCCAAAAGAAACTTAGCCTAGTTTGCTCAGGATTGGGGCTAAACAACCAAAGATTCGGGCAAGTAATCATAGCCCTGAGATAGCATCTGACACGATGTTTGAGTACGAAATTTTTTTTTTCTTACACACCTTGACCTAGGTAGCTGGAATAAGTTTGGTACATGTCTCAACAAAAAAAACTTTTAAAGAAGATGTCAGCTTGCTAAGTTGGTAAAGCCTTTGGGTGTCATACCATAGACCTGGATTCAAAACCTATCTTCACCTATAATTACCTATAAAAAAAAATGAAAAGCTGAACGAAATTTTTATTGATATGAAAATTGACAGCACAATACAAAAATATTACTTAATTCCAAGGAGACACCTCTCTTTGAGTCATCCTTCTCGATAATGAATAGAAATCGAGGAATGAACCAAGTTTAGTCTTCTCGGAACCGAGTTACAAACTACTTTATGTTACTCATACTTTTAAGATAGACCTACTTCTACTCTTAAGATAGAGTAAATTTAATGATGATGTTAATGATCATTTCTTCTTCTTTCTCTTGTTTATTAATATCAAGCCAATCAGTTGCAACATCTCACCCACGTTTGTAAGGTAGTTATTCTCCACTTTCCACTTTTTCGCTATCACAACCACTTTTTCCATTCTTTATTGCAACGTTAAATGCTCACCATGGGATGTGTCGTGGCCTTGTTTCGTTTGCTTCGTTTAAGTGATGATCCATGTTCATTGTATGCTAAACATCATGACATATGCCTTAGCAAAGACTCTCCTGTTCCATGTCTTTATTAGAAACACACATTGTGTCCTCATTTTAGTGGATGGGTTCAAAATTTGCCAAAATCCATGTGTCCTACCTCCGTAGAGAATTTTCAAGATGATGCCAACAAATGCTCCCTGCACATGTCTTGTTTAGATCTTAACTAGATACGTATACTCTTCTTCTAACGATCCAAATTTATCCACTTGGGCATCATTAGTTGTTTCAGTGACTCGCACTCGATGATATAACTGATTTGACTCGGTTATCCCATTGTCGCCTTTTCTAGGATGCATGATTTTCTAACATTAACTGTACCCAGGACTTGCTCAACTTCTAATGATCTAGAGTAGAGCAAACAACAATTTTTGTGTGGGAAACTGAATCGTATTCATCACCCAACGACAATCATTATCTTTGTGTTTCTGTAAATATCTACCCAAGCATCGTCTTGTTCTTATCTCTTTTCGTCATGATCATATAACATTCTTTCTTAATCATGCTGGCAGACTTTGACACTTTTGGTGTGGTTTCAAACCTTATTAAAACCTTAATCATGCTAGCAGACCCCTTTTTGGCATATAACTGGTACCTGGGTTCCTTTGTTCACGAGATTATTCGATGTTTACTTTTCATGCCATGAGCTCTGCTCGGACCACCACCCCATGGCTGGAGGATGGTTATTTCATCTTGAGTCTCCTTATTTTAAGGAGCTGAAAAGTCACATGGATCCATCAGTTAATCCCAAAGTGCTTCCCAAGTCATGAATGAGTGCTTTATGGATAAGGACAAGGCACCATCCTCACATTTGGAGATGAAACCATATTCTACATGTCGCCCCACCTCCTAAGCATGCCACAGTTCTGCAAAAGGGCTTACACTAGGAGAGGCACATTTACTTGAGTCCCTTCATTTTCTCTTTTGCACTTGAACCGTTACTTGGGATGATTCTTAAGTTGATCTTTAGAGAGGTGAAAAAAAACACCTCATTTAAGTCTCCTCGGCTCGCAGTGACAGACAGGTTGAGCAGTTTCTACTGAAATCTGTGTCTTAGCTCTGTTCAACACCAGTCTTTATGCCTCATGCTGATTATTATTAGGCTATTTCTTGTTTTCTTTACAAAAACGATGTACGGTCTCAATATGAGACATTGTCATCGTCTCATTTACTAGGGCATTTTTACCCTTTAGGCATTCTTTGTCTCAATAAGAGTCTTTCTAATTTTTGACTTATGATAATTAAAAAAATTATTTGGACATTTTTTTTTTATATAAGCCTTCGTTTTGGACTCTTATTTATTTTAGAAAAAATTTGTCCTTATATGAGCCTTCGTACTTAGCCCATAATATTAGTTGTAGGACATTTTTGTCCTAAATATTTTCTTACTTTGATATAGAAGTTTACGCTGCTTCAAATGTTTAGCATCGACTCCTACCATAATGTGTATAAGTCGATAGGTATTCTCATTAAAGACTTTGCTGACATGCTATGACCTTTGTCAAACAAATGGTCATCTTATAGCACTTGGATTTTTTTACTATCAAGGGTAGTGTTATTCTCCAAATCATGTTGTTGAGTCCATCCCTTATTAGAATGTGACCATTAACATGACTCAAGTCATTTTGATGAGCCACTATAAGTCCCCAAAGCGATGTGCCATGGGCATTTTTATAGGATTTCATTGTTGTGAAGATTTCAAAGGACAATTCCCCCTTGGCACGTGACTTCTTTAAGTTGACTCTATTTTCATTTGGCATGTAGGGAATTTTCTTGCCCTTTGGATTCTTAGAGCTCCTCGGTTTTGGGCTTCTCTTCTGTGTTGATCTTCATGTTGCATTTTCTTGTTTGTATATCGTACTTTCTAACTCTGTCGTATTGACACAGACGAAGCTTTGATGACTTGCCCATATAAGTAACCATTATCCTTGCATGGGGCAGATCCTTCAATTCCCAACACTAAACATAATCCTTGTTGATTCCTGGTGAATTGGCTTTGTCTAACTATGTTCATTGTGATGCACGTGAGCGCTATTGTATTGTCTGGTATTGCATTCATTGCCCTTGTTTTTTGCTCATTGATGTCTTGATCGAGCACCATAATGCCTTGACACCTAGGTAAGATCGCTCGATTGTTGTGTGTCAAGTCACCTATGACTACATCGACGCTTACCAATTTTAGGACTGTAATGACCACTCTCTATTGGATAGCTAACTGGCCTTCACGCTCGATTGGGTTGGTCTCGACTTCTCTCGCCTGGTATGTCAATCGACGTACTTGTTCGCCTTATTTCTTGACTTTTTCTTCTAGTATCCCTTTGATCACAATCATGTCAGTGTCAACTGGCTTAGAAGGGAGCATAGTCTTCATTTGTCCACTTTTGGTGGTCAACCGTCTTGTATGCTTGACCCCTGGCATTCCGTTGTTGATAGGACTAGTGTCGAGCTTAGGGACATTATGTCTTCTAGAAAATTTATTCTCCCTGTTTATCGTCATAGTGTTAGGTTCCTGTTATACATGTATCAAGGTTTGTCTAACATTTTGTATCATGCAATCGCTTTGTCATATTGCTCTCATGACCTCAAGGTGGTATATTTTGTCCGTACGGTGGGTGTCTGTATTGTTGGCCTAAGCCCTCGCATGACTGGTGGTAAGAGTTATATTGAATTAGAGGATTTCTCTAAGACAGATAATTTGAACTCTTTGATAGTTGAGATTCCTATTGAAGACATCAAATACTGCTGAAACATTTGATCACCCATCGTGGGGCTTCTTGGGCATCCTCCAAAGTGTGGATGCCTCTCAAGCCTCCCTTATTGTGACAGATTTAAGGATTGACCAAGTTGGTTCTGGCCTCGAAAAGGTTATGCTCCATAACCAACCAACTCCTGATGAGTCTCTCCATATTGACTATCTATGGGAGTCTTGATTCACCGATTATCAAGGTAAACCGTTGTTTGACTTTGCCCCCCGAATTGACCCCTTCAGGGTTTTTAACATGAGGTTAGAGAATTCTCCTTCGTTGAACCATCCTTTGGTCCCGTGCTCTGGTCTCCTTTGATGCCACAATTCCTTGAGCTTCAGCCAAAAGGTTGGAGCAATCATCTTAGCCAATCTACATGGTGTGGTCGGAAATTGTCTATCGATTTCATAAGCCAAAGCATCGAGTTTGCCATCAATTTCTTTGGGCATCCCATATCAGGTTTCTTTCTGAATGAGAGCATTTCCATTCTCAAGGGTGTTAAAAATTCTTTCTCTTCGAAGTGGACTGCCCCTGTGGTCACCAATCTTTGTGTTGAAAAAAATTTCTTCTTTCATACATTGACCCGGGTAGCCAGAATAGGTTTGATACGTGTCTCAACAAATAGGACTTTCATAAACCTCGAAGAGAGTAAATGAAAAACCAGAAAAAATCTTTATTGATATGAGAATTAACAACACAATACAAGTATCTTACCCAATTCCAATGAGGCACTTCTCTCTCTAAGTCGTCCTCCTTGACAATGAGAAAGCCAGAAATAGAAATCGAGGAATGAACCGAGTCTAATCCTCTCAAACCAAGTTATAGACTACTTTACATTATTCTTGCTCCTAAGATAGACCTATTCCTACTCCTAAAAAAAGTAAATTTGATGATGATGTTAAGGATCCTTTATTCTTTCTCTCACCTATTTGTATCAAGCCAATCAGTTGTAGCATCTCTCTCACGTTTGTAAGGTAGTTACTCTCCACTTTTCACCTTTTTTTCATCATAGTTATTTTCTCCAATTTTCATCACGACGTTGAATGCTCATCATGGGGTGCGTCATGGCCTTATTTCATTTGTTTCATGTAAGTGATGACTAACGTTCATTGCATGCTAAACATTATGACACATGCCTCGGTAAAGACTCCCTACTCCGCATCCTTGTTAGAAAAATGTCTCAGTGTCCTCATTTTAGTGGATGAGTTCAAAGGTAGCCAAAATCCATGTGTCCTACCTCTGTAGGAGAATTTTCAAGATTGTGCCAACAATTAAAATACCCTCTTTAATATTGTATATTTACCAAGACAGCCTTGTTAGATATATATGCTGTCATGCATTTGATTAGTAATGACTTTATTTCTCTTAAACAAGACTAGCGGGTGAACCCATGCAAGCATGGACATCACATAAAATAAAGTAATTAAAATAGAAGTTAAAAATATACATCTTAAAAGTAGTGTTAGTGGGGAAATTTTTAATTTTAAGAAATTAAACTACAAATATATAAAAATATAAAACAAAATAAGAAAATAGAAATTGAATAAAAAAATGATGAGGTGAGGAAAGTGAAACAGGGGAAGAGAAAATTCAAGGGTATTCCTACATTCGCACCTTACCAAAAGTGTCCATGTTCATGAAAATATTCCAAGAAAATAAATTAAAAATTATACTATAGGTGTAACGGGATACCGTGGGATTCCAATCTTGTGGTTGAGTGTTAAGATACATATTATTGGATAATTTCAAGATGGTGCGAACAATTATATAATACCCTCCTTAATATTGTATATTTATCAAGACAGCTTGGTCAGATATGGTGTCATGCGTTTGATTAGTAATGGCTTGATTTCTCTTAAATAAGATTTGATACTTGAAAACCGCCACCGGCCGACTTTCTAAAACACTAAAACTAATCCATCCTGAACCAGTCATACTAAACCTGTTCCAAAATAGGGACTGGGTAACCCATGAACCCGCTTCGCTACATTTCCGGGCTGATAAAAACTCCGCCTCAACAGGATTACGGCTGAATTGGAGAAACTTACTATTGACTCCTCCTTTGATCTGGGGTGGATTGATAAAAGAATAATAGTCCGAGGATGAAGGATCCACAGACATCGACCTATTTTACCGTGAAAAGTAAAAATAAATCCGTCAAAAGCAGTTCCATAATGTCCCAAGAGCAAAATTCCAATCACTGCCTTGACCCTACTCAGATATCATCTCGGTTTCTAGAAGTAACATGTTATTATTAATTGCATTAATACTGAATCGCTGATTTTTTTTTTTTTTTTTTTTTATATTATAAAAAAATGTTATTTAACAAACGAAAAAGAAAAAGAAAAAGAAAAAGAAAAAGAAACCAAACCGTTGAAGTCAAACTGCGCCCTCCATGAAGAACCTTCCATTACGAGATATATTTTCAAAACCTCTCATTTGACCAAATCCTCTTGGATCTATTCTTCCCACTAGGCAAATAGCCCCCTTAAAATCTTCTCCCCCGACCCGAAAGGACCCCGAAACACAGCTCAGCCTTTCTATCAATCCCCATCTTCAGATGTTCAATCCCTTCGTTTGTGGCAGTTTTCATGAAGAAGAAGATCATGACCCATGCGACCACCCTACTTCTTCCACACCAAGAAGATCATCAAGGAGTAGCAGCAGGAGCCTTAACAAGAACAACAAGAACCCGTATTCCACGCGTGGCCTTGACAAGTTCTCTTCGCTTGTAGACGATCTGGAGGAGAGGAGACAGAAGATCTATCAACAGATGGGCTCCCAAGACATCTCTTTTGTTCGATTCGTTCACTCCAAAGCCGATGATTGGGTGCCTATTGTAGTTAAGATGAGAATTCACCAACAAGATAATAAGGTGAGGCTTGTTGGGAGTAAATTTAAGCCGGTGTCACAGACTAATTCCAAAGAAGCATTCCATAAGTTTCAGATCGAGTCCCCCGAACCGAATAATGTCCATTTACAACCACGGCCGGTCTTGTCGGATGAAAGGACGTCGACGGCAAAGAAGAAGAGCTTCTCATGGAATATGAAATTGATGGATAGGTGGGGGAGATCTTCTAATTATCTCCCCATAATTCTAGTTCTAATTCTATTGTGCTTGGTGATGTTTGGGCGCTCGGTTACGATACTCTGCACCACTTGCTGGTGGTACTTAATGCCCATGATCGAGGGTGGGCACTCGAATCTTAGGAGTGCCTTGAAGAAGAAGGATAATGCGACAAGGTTGACTGAAAAGAAGATCGCAAGTGATGGAATCTCATCTCCCAAGAGGAAGCACATGGAAACCATAAAAGATTAATCATCACCTATAAGCCATAGAAATGGAAAAAGATGGGTGAACTTGGTTTCTTCTTCTTCTTCTTCTTCTTCTTCTCCTCTTTCCCCCTCCCCCCCTCTCTGTTGAGAAGTTGTTGACATGCTCATAAATGTAAAAATATATTAGGTTTACATGTTGGGTTAGGTTGAAATTCAATCACTTTGTGCATATCAGTTTAATTGAATTAATCAAGTGGGGGTTGTTGGACTGCAAAGCAACCCTTGATAGGGATTTTTTAGTTTAATAAAGTTGGAGTGGTGATGGTGCATTTGCCTTGAAACAGATGCGATGCCACTGAGATTTAACATTGATGTTTTGTTTGTGGTGTCTGTTGGTGGTGGTGGTGTTATTATTTATTTTTTGAATTAATCATTGCTTTTTATTTGAGTGTATAACTTGTTGAGAAAGATATGTAATTTAGCATATGTATGTGGGCCCTCCTGATCTCTGGTTGGTGGGTCCACCTAATGGATCCATTATAGACGATGACCACCAAAGAGAGAGAGAGAGAGAGAGAGAGAGCAATGGACAATGGTAGTAATGCCAGCCCGGCATGCCTGGGTTTGAATCGTGTTAAGTTCCTTTCATAATAATGGAACCAGCTTTGAACACACGCAATACTCACCCTCTCATAAAGAAATAGATGATTATTGCACATGAGTCTCATGTGTCCGGTTGACATATTCCTAGGTGTCACAGTTACGTACTGTCTTATTATCGCCTCTAAAAATAACTGATAAGGTCAAGAAACGGAGGTGGGTTGAGTTTCTTTTAACTCAATAATCATAATAAATTAAATAACTTATTATTGAGAGAGAGAAATTCACATCTCTTGACTTCAAGTTACTGCATGGCAAATTTGTTTAGACTGATCTTTTGTAATCTTGAATTTAATTGAGGCATCCTACAATTTATGCAATGATATATATGGCCAAATCAACTTAAGTTGGGATACAATAAATCTCAGATTCAACTCTTGTTTCTCCACGGATTTATTTGATTTGGTAAAACTGAACCAAGCCTCTCAAATTACTCACTAAAATGGTTAAGAAAAATACCTTTTCAATTTTTTAATTACGTACCTTGTGCACAATCAAATAAATTTTCAAGTTGTAACTTGGACAAAAATCTGGGGAAAATTTCACAGATCCAACCAACATATAAACCACTAATCTTGGTGGTACTAGTCACAGAATCAATTAATGATCAAACCTACTAATATAAAATATACCAACTATTGATCCAGTGGTCTATAAATCAAAATTAAGGCATGAACACGGACAATATTTTGGATCTCTTCTTAGATGTTTAAAGAATTTGTGATCTTCATTCTGGTGAACTATACACACAATTAATGGCCTCTTGTCCTCTTTGTTGAGGTCTCCTTTCCATCCATATTTGTTACGGCTTCTCTCAACTCAATGCATATAGAGACTAGGACAAAGTCTCATCAAAATCGGTAGTCTCAGGCCGGTCACTCGTATCAAGAGGATTGAGCTTGCTAGGTTCGATAAACCTTGAGAGCACGCATTGAGGGAACAAGTTTCAAGTTGAATGATTCTAGGATTTATAAATTTAAGGCTTTGAAATTTGTCATGCACGATTGGATGGTGGGCACATGGACCAATTTGTGCTCACAGATAAAGCTCGTTTGCAATATGATAAAGTTTTACAATCAATCACAACGTTTCTAACTTTGAACAAGGCTCAAGCTCATCATAAATTGGGCTCTAAGCTAAACTGAGACAACCCTACCCCTTACTGTGTCTTGCGTCTTTGCCATTATGTTCCAACAGAAAATTCCAGCTCCGGTTAAGTAAATACCATTATGGTTTCTAAGTTCAAAATAGTACGATGAGTTTTAAAGTCGTACATCATCCAACGTGGGAGCACAACCACGGAGAAAGACTTATGATTCACAAAAGAATTTTTTTTTTTATGTCCTTGTTAACGAAGAAATCAAATTCCAGCCCATTCTATTTCATAGAACGGAAATACAGGAAATACAATTAATACGTGCAAGAAACATAGACTGTTAATCAGGGATATGGCATACCCCATTATGAGCACTCGACACCACAATGAGAAGTAGGGATGATAGTTACCCCAACAAACATGGAAAATAAGGTATAACCACTTGACAACGTGGAAGAAGGGAAGGATGTTGGAACAAACCAATCCAATCTCTAATTAGACAAAAGATAGAAAAAAAAAAAAACAATTCTTCAACTTCATCTTCAAATTTAATTTATCTTAAGGGTAGAGTTAGTTTATTTTAAGAGTAAGGATAACATTAAGTAGTTTGCAATTTGGTTTTGAGGATTGAATTTGATTCATTCTTTGTTCTTGTCATTGACGTGTTCACTATTTGAAAAAACATTTCAGATAAGAATCGTGTTTTTATCAAATTGGATAATATATTTATATTATATCATCAATTTTTATATCTATAGGAGTTCCATTTGTTCGCCTTTCCCTCCTTTTGAAGTGTGTGAAAATCCTCTTGATTGAGTCATGGACCAAATTCACTCACTCTGATCATAGATCAAAGTGAAAAAAACCACCAACAAATACTTTGGATCCTCTTCTGATTGCAAGAATTCTTGTGACTTCCTGCAGCTCACACGTATATTAAAAAAAAAAAAAAAATTGATTTTCATTCGTGTGAGGGTAAATGTGCCCTGTAGGAAATCACAAGAATTCTTGCGATCAGAGAAGATCCTGAGGCCTCTCGTGAAAACAGTTAGCAAACACCACCTTCTAGAAGATATTAAACAAATAATGTATGAATGTCTTATCTTTTGTTTAGATTATAATTAATAGGCCAATTCAAACCCACTCCTCCAAGGCTCCAAGTAACACGTTATTATTATTCGATATTAATACCCTAACCGTTGAAGTCAAACCACTCCGTTTAGAACTTTCCGTGACATCTATTTTTCAATCAAAGCCAGTCAATGAGACTAACAAGCCTCTTTGAATCTTTTCATCCCAACAGCCTTTATAAAATTCTTCCCCTTCAACCCCATAAGGAGCCTAAAACACAACTTCCCCCTCAATCCATCTTCAGATGTTCAATTACTTCGTTTGTGGCAGTTTTCATCAACAAGAGGAAGATGATCCATGGGACCCTTCCTCACCAGTAAGATCAAGAAGTAGCAGCATCTGTAGGAACCTGAAAAAGAACCCTTATTCGACACGCGGCCTGGACAAGTTCTCTTTGCTTTTAGCTGAGCTCGAGGAGAGAAGACAGAAGATCTATGAGCAGATGGGCTCCCAAGACATCTCTTTCGTTCGATTCGTCCACTCCAAGTCGGATGATTGGGTGCCTATTGTGGTGAAGTCCAGAGATCACGAACTAGATAAGGTGAAGCTTGTAGGGAGTAAAATTAAGTCGGTAACACAGGATTCAAAAGAGGCAACATTGGATAATAAGTCTCAGATCGAGTCGTCGGCATCGAAACAAGTCCAGCTACAACCACAGCCGGTCTCATCAGATGGAAGGACGGTAAAGAAGAAGAGCTTCGCATGGAATATTACTAAGTTGGATGGGTGGAGTAGACCTTCTTATCATCTGCCCATAATTCTAGTTTTGATTCTATTGTGCCTGGTGATGTTTGGGAGATCGGTTGCAATAATCTGCACCTCTATCTGGTGGTACTTAATGCCCACGATCAAGGGTGGAGACTCAAAATTTAGGAGATCCATGAAAAAGAAAGAGTATGTGAGAAGGTTGAGTGAAAAGAATATTGAAACTGATGGAATCTCATCTCCCAAGAGGAAGAACATGGGAACCATGAAAGAATCATCACCTATAAGTCATAGAAATGGAAAAAGCTGGTGAACTGGTTTTTTCTTGTTCTCCCTTTTTTTTTTTTTTTCTCTCTCTGTTGAGAAGTTGTTAACGTGTTCATACATGTGAAAAAATAATAATTAGGGTTTACATGTTTGGTGGGTTGAAAGTCATCACTTGACATGCTTTTCAATGTTTAAAAAAAAAAAAATTAATTAAGTGAGTTTGCAGCCTTTTTTTATTTATATTTTATGTTTTTAACACTGTACTTTCTCAAGATTTTGGCATGTGGGATTAAAGAGAAGTCTCCATTTGAAACAGTTTTGATTTTTTTGAAAATACAATTCGTTTAAGATACACTCTTCAACAAGTCTCAAGTCCTTTCTTGTGCAGATCCAATGGTTCAGGATTGGTTAACATGTTAAACTTGCTAAAGACTAAAATACCGGGATCAGTTTATGAACGCTTCCCTTAACAAATGCTCATCACTGTTCTTTGTCAAGGGTGGATACATGATTTTCACTTTTTTGGAGGCGTATATTCACTTTTTGGAGGTGATGTGACATTCCAAAAAGTAAGTTGATCTTCCCCTCTGAGGGGGTGTCACAGGTGATTTCAGGCCGCCAGGAGATCACGACCAAGCCATGTTGTATGTCGTACAATAGTGTTTGTTGCTTGTGGTTTTCCAACCGACTGATTTAGATCCAATAGGAGGGTGAGGATTATTTGTTGGGCTTGCAGTTGGCTCCATAAATGTGAAAGGGGTTCAATAACTTATTCAAACAAACCAAGCATGCCTTGAACTTGCTCGGGGTGGTGGTCATTATCCATTGATCCCCCCCTCTGACTGGCCCTTGAGGGGGGGTGTCGCAGGTGATATCACCCCTCTCCTAGCGGTACAAGTTGCCAGTCTTTATCTTCTTTTTATTTTATTAGGTTAACGAAGATGACAGCTGGGATAACAGAGGCAACCTCATCATTGCCATGTCATCTTGGAAATCTTTTGTTTTTCATCCATGCAGTCAAAACAGCTCAAATATTTCAATTTCATGTGATGTGATACAGACCTAAATCACTCGTGATATACAACAAAAAATGGTTTTTATGGTGTTTAAAAAATATTGTAAATGTCGTTTAATGACATTTTTGAAATGCCGTAACAAACGTTTTAAAATTGCCATGGAAGATCTAATTTTTATGACATTTTTAAAAACACTGTAAAAGATTATCTTTTTACGCTGTTTTAAAAACGCCATAAAATGTTTCTTTTTTTTTTTTTACCCTTTTCCCGGATTATCTTCTTTCCGGCCATGTGAAGAACCTGATAATCAACTAGTTGCGAACCCATGTGAATTCGTATGGTAATGTAGTTGGAAAGATTACAACAAAAAGAAAAATGGTAAAGAGATGTAAAACGTTTAAAAATGAATATTGTTAAACAAATCAAGTAAATGTCCCAATGGATGAGAGACAAAGTTGGTTGGCCATTGCCAACCTAAGACCTGTACATGTGTATTACAAAAAAATAAAAATAAAAAGACTTGTACAGAAGTTGGGGCATGTGAGCTGTATTTATGATTGTCTGTGATGAAAAAATGTAAACATGCAACAGAATGACGCATGAAGAATTTGTTTGGTTGAAGCAGTCCAAATGCTCTTGGCTGGCCGCACTATTCCCCAATGTATATGAAAAGAATCTGAAGTTCCGGTCTCCACGAAGTTTTGTAATGATTGACAGCATGGCCTTGACCTTACAGAAGCAATGTGTGATAAAGTTGTTCTTGACTTCTTGGTTAATGGATTGCATGTTTTTCCACCTGAAATGTTTGACAGCAATTAGTCATGGTGTATAAAATATGTAAAAAAAAAAGGTAATGCTATAACATCTTGAGTCCGCATACAACATACAAAAGAATCAAAGATATTGTACCATTGAACATAATATTATTAAAAGAGAAATAGTTTAGGAAAGGTTGTTTATTATGAAATTATATGATAGTTTCAATAAAAAGCACCAGGAGTTGTATCATATAATTAAACACAGTAAATTGGACAAAAAATAAACATTAAATACATCAATTAAACCCATGGTGGGCTTAAAAGAATGCAAGTTTGATTCCAACATGTGTACCTAAAAATGTCATAATTGGTTTCATAAAAGAAAAATTTTCCAAGCTTAATGACCTTCATGGCTTGACACCCAATGCTCAATCAACTCTGATCAAATTGACATCTTAGGGCCTGTTTGGCAACCACCTGTAATGTAATCATTTCATTTCAAATTTGCAAGGCATATGTAGCTAGAAAGTGATAGTTCAAAATGAATTCATTCAGATTTATACTGATTTGTTAACTAAAATAAGAAACAAAGTCATCATAGGTTTTTTTTTTTTTTTTAAATGAAATTATTTATTTTATCAAGTATAAATTGGAATGAAATCATTTTGAACCAATACCTTGTGGCTACAAATGCCTTGGAAATTTGAAATGAAATGACTTCATAACAGGTGGCTACCAAACACGGCCTTAATATTTTGTTTTGAAGGATGGCACCAACTAATCCAAATGCAGTAGCAAATGTGCCAACAACTTGGCGGTTGCGGCAAAAAGTGCAGACATCAAACCACCAAGAGAATCATAATATGCAGATTATCGCAATTCTCAATTTAGGGCTATTGTGGACAAAAAAAACCACCAAGAAAAGCAGAGTGTGTGTAGATTATTGCAATTCTCAATGCCATGCAGATGAAATCACATGATTAATCATCTGTTGGATTCATTGTACGCTATAAATATTCAATTCTTTGATCTCAAAAACTCATGTAGTCTAAACTCTTGCTTTAAGAGAATGCCAATATTGAAGATACTACTTGAGAGATTGATGATAAGGTGAATAACCCCCACAGGCAACCATAGGGCATGTCAAGAGGCACCATACTTGGAGGTGGTGTATCACTGAGATCCGTCGAAGAACCCCCATTGCATCCAACCTGCAATGGGAACAATGTCAATGCTATGCATTTGCCAAAAGAGTGAAACTAACAAATGAAAACCATGAGTCCACATGATAAAAGTAAAAGCACCTCCAGCATTGCATCTTTATTTAAAGAGCATAAAAGATTCTTAGTAGAGCCAGACATTTCAACAAAAAAAATAGAAAAGAAAAAATCTAGACTTATTGACTTACCAAAGAAGGCCCCTTACGATTACAAAATTGTTTCAGCAAACTTAACTGAGATAGATAAAATATAAATTTCTCACCCTAATGGAACTTCATCAAGAAAGCTCATTTGGTTGATCATTAACAATTTAACTCTACTACACTTTTAATAGTCAAAGGTTAAATTCACCATGTCATATCTACATTGTCCATGTTAAATTCCAGAAATTTGGGGTTGGGGTGCAAGACACAGGGAAGAATAAGTTGCTCTTCTTTAAGGGATGCTCTTATAAATTTGATCTTGAAAATCTACTGAGGGCCCTGTTGAAGTGTTGGATATGGTACAGACTATAAGCCGGTCTAGGAAGAGGGTATAACTGTGGTGGTGAAGAGGTTGATGTAGTAGTGGGAAAGAGGGAGTATGGGTAGGGTTGAGCAGAACCCAAAAGTCATGCCACTCCGTGCTTATCACTACTCCAAGGATGAGAAGCTTCTAATTTATGATTGTCCTGGCTGGCAGCATGTCCACACTTTTGCATGGCATGCTTTATTTTGTCCTCCTATTCTTTTCCAGCCATTTATAGCTAAAGTTCATGCATAGCAACAAAAAAATGCACCTAGGGGATTTGTGGTTGCATGTATTTTCTTCTTTTTTTTTCGATAGATAAAAAATTTTATTGAAAAGAGAAAAAAAAACATAGAGTACAACAACAAAAACATATCACAATTTAAAAAGGCATCTAACTTCCATTATAATGGACTTGATGATCCACACCCCAGTTTGCAAGGGAGTTGGCTAAAGAATTTTGTTACCTCGGAACATGATGAAATGAGCAATCCAACTCCGCCGCAATAACCATAATTTCATAGGCGACCTCCACATGTGCCATGAAAGGCATTCCTTGCCTTGACCCCAGCCAATGACCACCTCTGAATCCCCCTCAACATGATTGCATGTATTTTCATCCATAATATGTGATGCTATCATGTTAACTACAATTATCCCAAAAAATAATTGCATTCCCACTTTGTATAGTATCAAAAGATGATCCCTACACTTTAATTAGGAGTAGCATAGACATAAATAAAGAGAAGTGTGTAGCGTAACAAACCCACCCATTGCATAACATGAGTACTAAAAGGATGATTGTTGTATCATGTTGGCATTTAACTAACACGGTTTGCATTTTACACTATAGAAAAAACAATTGGAGTATAGAAGAGAATACTGCCAATCAAGGATCTCATTGAATATTGAGATCCAGAACCATATTTGTGTGTTAAAATA
>JAOXJP010051519.1:0-15999 GCA_025762735.1 Platanus orientalis
CACACCTTCTTCTTCAATCTTCTTCTACTCTTTTCAGGAAGAAAACCCCCAACCAAAAAAGTACACATATCTCAAATAAAGAGTGATTATTGTTTCTCTTTCAACAATCAATGAAATATAGTGGAAGAGAAACCAAGAAAACATCAGCTCCTACAAAAGCCTCATTTTCTTCTTCTTCTTCCTCCCAAAAACCCTCTTTCTCTCTCTACATTTTTTTGTGCTCCCTTCTTTTGCTTCTCACAACAACACCCTTCTCAGCCTTTTTTTCTTTTTATTTTTCTTTTACTTAGAATCAAAAAAACTCTTTTACCTTTTGGGCTTGGGTCCCACCTCCCGTGAGGAGGGATGCCCGACAATCTCTCTCTCCCAACTCATGAGGAGGGCTTCACCAAACCCACGTCTGCAACATCTCTACAAAACTCATGCTTTTCTTTTGGTAGGGCCTTCGTCATCATATCCAAGTCATTTTTGTCGGTATGGATCTTCTCAAGTTGCTTGGACTTGGAGTGAAAACTTAGATTCTTACTAAGTTGGATGACGCTTTGACTATCACAATGAACCACATATTTCTTCTGTTTTACACCAAGTTCTCAAAAGAACCTCTTCATCCACAACATCTCTTTGCAAGCTTTTGTAGCTACAATATACTCTGTCTTTGTGGTAGATAAGGCCACATATTTCTACAACTTGGACTACCATGATATAGCCCCCAGCAAAAGTAAACAAGTACCTGGATGTAGACTTCCTGGAATCAATATCACATGTCATATCTGCATCTGTGAAACCTTCTAACACTGGCTTATCACCTCCAAAACATAAACACATCTTGAAAAAACCCTTAAAATACCTAAGTATCTATTTAACTATTTTGCAATGCTCTTTGTCAGGATTGGCAAGAAATCTACTAACAACACCAACTACATGTGCAATGTCGGGTCTCGTGCACACCATGGCATACATCAAACTTCTTATGACTGAAGCATAAGAAATTTTTCTCATTTCTTCTCTTTTCTTCTTACTTGAAGGGCTTTGCTCACTAATTAATTTGAAGTGACCTACAAGTAGAGAGCCAACTGGTTTGGTCTTCTCCATATTGAACCTCTCAAACGCTTTTTCAATGCACCTTTCTTGCGATAGCCAAATCTTGTCTACTTTCCTATCATGAGAGATCTTTATTCCCAACATTTGTTGTACTAGTCCTAAGTCCTTTATGGAAAAAGACTCGCTTAATTCCTTTTTCAACATGTCAATCTTATTGGTGTTCTATCCAACTATCAGCATATCATCAACATAGAGCAAATGAATAACAAAATCACCATAAAAAAATTTCTTGATAAACACATAATGGTCTGAAGCCATTCTTTTATGCCCATGATCCACTATGAATGAATCAAACTTTTTATAACATCGCCTTGGGGCCTATTTCAACCCGTATAGGCTTTTCCTTAACTTGCAAACCATGTGCTCTTTGCTTTGACTTTGAAACCTTCAGGCTACTCCATGTAAATCTCTTCTTCCAAATTACCATGTAGGAAAGTTGTTTTGACATCTAGTTGCTCAATCTCTAGGTTCATACTGGCGTCCAAACTCAATACAACTAAAATGGATGACAACTTCACCACAAGTGAGAAAATCTCATCAAAGTCAATGCCTTTCTTTTGCCCAAAACCCTTCAGAACCAACTTTATCTTGTACCTTGGATGTGAGTTCTTGTCTTCAGTCTTTAATTTGAACACCCACTTGTTTTTAAGTGTTTTCTTTCCCTTTGGTAGCTTCACCAAATCATATGTATGATTCTTATGCAAAAAAATCAATCTCTTTTTGCATTTCTTCCAACCACTTCCTTTTATGTTCATCAATTTGAGCTCCTTGAAAGCTTTATGGCTCACCCGCATCTATCAACATAACATACTCATGAGGTGAATACCTCTTAGATACCCAATGCACTCTAGTAGACATTCTCAATTGAGTTTCAATTTGTGGTTCTTGAGAGGGTTGTACTCTTACTTCTTCTTATTCAACATTACCTGTAGGAACATCATCACCAATTGCCTTACCATGGCTCTGCACATCTCCTCCATCATCATCATGAACAACAGGAAGAGGAATTGGATCCATATCAACAAGATCATTTGCAATGGATTGGGACTTTTAAACTTTTTCAAAATCTTCAATTGTTTGGTTTTCAAGAAAGACCACATCCGTACTTCTTATCACTTTCTTGTCAACCGGATCCCATAACCTATAGCCAAATTTGTCATTTACATAACCCAAGAAAATAAACTGTTTTGTCTTGTCATCAAGCTTGGATCGCTCATCTTTGGGTACATGCACAAATGTCTTGCAACCAAACACCCTCAAGTGTCCATAGGAAACTTCTTTCCTGGTTCAGACTCTTTCTACAACATCTCTATCTAAAGGAATTGAAGAAGATTGATTAATCAAGTAAGCTGCAGTGTGCATTGTCTCCCTAAAAAAAAAATTTGGTAATTTTTCCTGTGAAAGCATACACCTGATTCTTTCCACAATAGTGTTGTCCATCATCTCTAATACACCATTGTGCTACGGGGTCTTGGGAACAGTTTGCTCATGTCTACTACCATGGCTCTTGCAATACTTTTCAAATGGCCCAATATACTCACCACCATTATTTGTGCGGATACACTTCAAAGTTTTTCATGTTTCCCTTTCCACTATTGCATGGAAGTGTTTGAAGACACCCAAGACTTTATCTTTAGTTTTCAAAGCATATGCCCACAATTTTCTAGAAGCATCATCTATAAAGTAATAAAATAAGAAGCACCACACTAAAAGTTTTTTCTTTCATAAGACCATAGACATCTGAGTAAACTAAATCCAAAACATTTTCTTTTCTTTGGGAGTTTTTATGAAATGAAACTCTATGTTGTTTACCAACCAAGCAATGAACACAACTATTTAAAGGCACACATTTTATGCCGGTGAGTTCTTTCTTAGCAAGGATTTGCAAGCCTTTCTCGCTCATGTGACTCAACTGCTTATGCTACAAATAAATAGAAGAATCACCATCCGTTGTGTTCACTTCACCCTTGCATAAGTGTGCTAGCATCTTGTATAATGTACAACACTTCTTTCCTCTTGCTATAACAAGAGACCATTTGGTAAGCTTCCACTGTCCATTACCAAAGCGATTGTTATAGCCTTCTTCATCTAAGTTTCTAACAGAAATCAAATTCAAGCAGAGATCTGAAACATGTCTCACATCCTTGAGAACCAATCTACGTCCAACATTGGTCTCAATGCTTATATCACTCATCTCTACTATTTTTTAAGTATCACTATTTTTCATCTTCACAACTCTAATGTCACCCGACTTGTATGATGTAAAGAGGTCCTGGCAAGGAGTAGAATGGTATGAAGCACTTGTGTCAACAACCCAATCTGTATCTTGACAAATGAGACAAAGACGTGATTTTTCACAACGCAAGAAAATAATAATATTTCTATCAGAAACAACAATGGTAGTATCTTTTTCACCCTGTTTTTCTTCACCCATTTCTTTCTTTTTCCCTTTCTTGAGTTTCTGGCACTCCCTTTGATAATGACCCAACTTGACACAATTGTAACAATTAATGTCTTTTCTTGACTTGGATCTTCCTCTTGATTTCTCATAGTTGTAAGACTTTCTACTTTTACTTTTCCTCTGATTTTCTATAACAAATGCCTTTGGTATAAAAGAATCAAAATATTTTATTTGTGTTTCTTCATTCAACAAACTTCTTATTACATGGCTTATGCTAACAACCTCATCTGGAGTAGAGTTGCTAAGAGACACCACTAAGGTCTCCTAACTGTCTAACAACAAACTGAGAAGTAACAAGGCTTGCAACTCGTCATCCAACACCATCTTCATAGAGGATAGTTGATTCAAAATACTCAACATTTCATTTAAATGTTCTGTAATGAAACCACCTTCGTTTTACTTCAAATTCACAAGCTTTCGAATCAAGAAAGTTTTATTTCCTGCAGTTTTTCTCTCATACAATCCTTCTAATTTCTTCCATAATGAATGTGCCAAGGTTTTTGTGAAGACATGATAAAAATACTATCATCTAACCATTGACGAATAAATCTGACGGTTTTCTGATCTAGCTTCTTTCACTCATCATTTGACATACTTTCAGGTTTAGCCCCATCTCCTTCCACGGGTGAATATAAATCCTTACAATAAAGTAGGTCTATCATCTTTGTCTTCCAAATGAGCCAATTTCTCTCATTTAGGCTAACCATCTTATTTGTACTTCCTTTCATGATTTGCACCAAAAACTACATAAAATTAAATTAGAGCCCGGCTCTAATACCACTTGATGGAAAAACCACACTTTTCCTATTCCCTTGTGTAAATCAATGAACAAAAATCAAATGAAAATATAATGCAAAATATAATTACAAGAACTAGCAAAGAAAATAGTTAGAGAAGACACACCACAATGCACCAAGATTTTTAACGTAGAAAACCCAAAAGGGAAAAATCACAAGACACTTATCTAGGAAAAATATTCCACTAAATGAAATATGAAATGGGTACAAAATTGGATCTCACCAATACAAGAAATTAACTAAGAAGCCTTGAAAAGAATGCTCGGATTTGTGGATGCTCACAATCCCTTGAAGAAAAACCCTATCTTCACACCTTCTTCTTCAATCTTCTTCTATTCTTTCCAAGAAGAAAACCCCCCAATCAAAAAAAGTACCAAAATCTCAAATAGAGAGTGATTGTTGCTTCTCTTTCAACAATCAATGAAAAATAGTGGAAGAGAAACCAAGAAAAAATCAGCTCCTACAAAAGCCTCATTTTCTTCTTCTTCTTCCTCCCAAAAACCCTCTTTCTCTCTCTAGGTTTTTTTTTTTTTTGCTCCCTTTTCTTGCTTCTCACGACAATCCCCTTCTCAGCATTTTCTTTTTCTTTTACTTAGAGTCAAAAAACTCTTTGGGCTTGGGTCCCACCTCCCATGAGGAGGAACGTCCAACAATGTTCTAAAAGTGTTGGTTGATCTTCTCATTATCCATGCTATTAAAAACATCTTTCTTGGTATGAATGATTAAACAATCACTCATCCAATCATCTCCCACTTATACCCTTAACTCAATACGATTAATAAATGGGTCGTGTTTGGGTTAACCCATATAATTAATCGTATACCCTTAACTCAACATGACACCTAACCCACCAACACGAATTTCCATGCCTACTTCCACATCTCACACAGAGGATCCGCCCTTATCCATGGGTTTGAATCATCTCTGGTTTAAATGGACTGATATCATGCTAGTACCAACTAGTGCATATCATGTATGCTGGTACCAATCAATGGGTAACATGATGCATGACAAAGGGTGTATTATATTGATTGAGTTCACATCATCTCCAGTCTAACTAGACACATACCACACTAGTCTCAACGTAAGATGTGACCAATGCCTGACAAAGGGCACATTATAATAAATACTACTTATTTACTATGTATTTACCTTTATACCCTTCTTTTGACCCATATGTATTAGCCAAAAGACCATTGTTAGGCCACATTTTATGCATAGATTAGAAGTGGTGATATCTATCCATTCAAACTAGAGATGATTCAAAATCGTATTGACTGAAATATATTGGTTATAGGCAGGTATTAATGTGAATGCACAATAAATATGTACATTTGTATTTATTAATACACCCTTTGTCAAATAGTGTCACTTTATTGGCAGAAACTAGCGTGTTACTTGTCCATTAAGACGGGAGATGATGTGAGCCCTTTCTCCATCACCTTGTAATAGATAGTTTATGTTTGAAAATCTCATTTTAGATCTTTTATTTTTTCCCCTTCTCATGTTCAAATCTAACAATAATGTTTCTTCACGATTGTTTATAAGATCGATCGACATTCCAATCCCTTATTTGAGAGCTATTGCATTTGGATCTCTTATTCTCCTTAGTCTTTAATTTGTTTTTCATATCCAATTTGATAAGTTTTGTCATGGATTTATGTTGCATTTTTGTGTTAGACAAGGGAAGCAACTAGAATTGTGTTAATGAAGAGAATGAAGCAAGTTTTATCCAAGATTTTGGTGTCCAGGACTGTGGGGACGATATGTGGAAGAAAATGTATAGAAATTTAGGTGGGTTAGAAGAAATTTCAAATTCTCACTCATTTTCTCCATGCTTTATCTCCACGGTCTAAGACACCAAATCCTTGATATAACATCAACATAGACAATCATTTTTCAAAAAACAAATAAAAGAAAAAGAAGATATTGTGACTACACGATTAGAAGAAACCTCGGTTTGGAGGAGAGAAAAAAACATATTTTATTTATATCATTGAAAGCAAGTAATGTTTAAGCAAAGAAGAAGAATGATTGTCAATTTATGTTGACACAAACCTTGTAGGCATGTCATTGATTGATACATGATGTGTTTTTTTAATATGGTGTCTGTTTTTTACTGCTTACTTTTTCAATTGAACATTTGTTTAGATGATTTTATCCCCAACACATGTAACAACTTATAATTCATCATAGACACTACAAAGACTTTTTCATCATAAAACATTTACTAGTTTTTTTTTTAAACATCAATCTTTTCTGTTAATACGTTTTTTCTCTTCTACTAAAAAAATATATATATATTCAATATACGGTCATAGGTCCGTAAACTTCTCTCTAACCACTTGAATAATCTAATTAATGTGATCTTTCGAAGTGACTTAATTTGTTATTCTACCCTATTAGGTGTTTTTTCTATGTTGACGCAAGACTATGTAGGTGTCCCATTGATTGACACATGATGTGTTTTAAATCTAATGTCTCCTTTTTTTTTACACTTGAACACTTTTTTGAACTCCCAACACAACATGTGTCAGTTTATAATTCACCATAAACATTATAGACACTTTGTCATCACAGAACAATTTTTTTCATTTTCTTTTTGGAATTTAAGGGGGGCAACTATCCCCCCTGCCCTTGCCGCTATGTGGCTCCACCATTAAAAGGAGATACGAGAAAGAAAAAGGACAAAAAAGAGGGAGAGAGACGAGAAATAAAGATGCATACCTAAGATGATGTTCTTTGTTATAGGGACAAGCAGGTAGCAATTCTTCTTCTTCACTAAAACTGCAGCTTCTCTTCTTAGTGAGACAAGAGACGAGAGTGTTGAGTTGTTCCGCCCATGCAATCACATAATTCAATTTCGCACCCCTGCTTCCAATAATTGCCAGAAATGGATGTTAGGCCACTTCTGATTTTGGCCTATTTCTTATTATGATTCCTAAGATTTAATTCTAATAATATGAACCAAACGTCTCGTTTTGTTCATTATCAATTATATAGCCCATAATCGATTATGAGAATCTAAACCAAACACTACCTAAATTCTAAAACACTTGCTACCCTTCTATCTAAATCCCCCATGTGACTAAGTGCAAGACAAGTCTGGCATGCCAAAAATTCAATACTCCAACTCAAAATTTAAGACTCTACACAACATAACGTGTCACCACCCTTTACCGCCGGGGTTTTGAACTGCAGAAGATCTTTTGCCAAAAATGAATTAGGAGAGTTAAGTTGACTCCAATCCAAGCTTAAAAAACGGTAGACCCATAAGAAGGGGATTTAGAATCATCTCCAGTCTGAATGGACAAGTACCACACCATTACCAATAAGTGTATGACATGTTGTCTGACAAAGGGTGTTTAAGTTAATAAACATGGGTCAATGGAGGGCATTATTGTAAGTACACAATAAATAAGTACCTGTGTATTTATTAATACACCTTTTGTCAGACATTATTGTGAGAAGAGACTGGAGTGGTACATGTCCATTCAGAGTGGAGATGATTTGTACTCTAAGAAGGGCCCTCGTTAAACCAAATTCAGTGACAACCACAGCGTGGTCAAACATATGGACATACACGCAAAACCATGTAACAACTATTGTCAGATACAGTGAATGTCAACCTCTTTAGCTGCTACAATTATGAAAAGTAGCATCTGCAATATCACTGATGTAACCCCCCACTCGCCTGCCACCTCAAAAAACGAACGAGTAAGCAGGACGCATAAAATAGAGTTCTATGCATGCCACTGCCTCGAATCCATATACTTGGTTCTCTTTTTCAGATATGACATCTTAGCTAAAGCGCGTCTCCGCTTTTATTAAGTGCAGAAAACTAAGCGCACGGCCGCGCCGTCCGCGTCTTGTCTGGTCCGTGTGTGTGACGACGAGGAAGCAAACGTAACGTTGGAAGACATCTAAACAAAAGCGTGTGCACCATAAGGACGTCAAGTCTGCCTGCTGGTGCCAGCCTCTCTAATTAATGTATCAATTATTTTTAATTAATGCATAATTGAATTTCATGCCTTTGGTGGGTTTTTGGGCGGCCAAGATTTCAGAGTAGGGAACAAATGTTCTGTTTAGGATTTTGCATGTCTTATAGTGTCCTACAAGCAAAGGCTGGTGTATATGGTGAAAACTGTAAATTAAATGTTCTGTCTAGGATTTTGTATGTCTTATAGTGTCCTCCACGCAAAGGCTGGTGTATACGATTAAAACTGTAAAATAAATGTTCTGTCTAGGATTTTGTATGTCCTATAATGTCCTACATGCAAAGGCTGGTGTATATGGTTAAAACTGCAAGATAAATGTTCGGTCCAGGATTTGGTGACACCAGATGATTTCAGAAAAGGAAAAAAAATGTACCATAGAAAAGGGGGGTATAAAGTAAAACCTGTAATTTAAAAAAAAAAAAAAAAAAAGTGTTGAAATGAACATTTGTTTCTTATAAAAAGGGACACCAATTTCAAAAAACCACCACATGGCAGCTTGTGGCATAAAACAAAATATACAAAATCCTGGACAGAACATCTACTCCTTCAGGGTATTATGGTTCCCCATGTTGATGGCCAGGCCTATGTTGATTAATAGCTGCAGTATGAATGGAAAGATACCATGCCAGTACTCATACATACAACATGCTATAGATGCTAACGCTAACTGATCCTCTCTTGCCGGTAGATTTATCAGTGCCGGAGACAGGTACGTAGACCTTTCAAAAAGGTATTTTAACTTTTTAGGGGCACGTGTTGATGTCCTATACCCACAGATAAATTTGTAAATAGGAGAGGATATCTGCTAAGTGAAAGAAGGTTTGTTATAGTAAATACATAATAAATAAATATCAGAATATTTACCCAAATACCCATCATCTCTCCGTTAGATTGTGGACTGTAGTGTCAATGGTTTGAATAATCTCTAGTTTGAATGGAAAGATGGTACGCCCAATATTAATCAATGCATGATTTGATTCTTTTTTTTATTTTTTTTTATTTTATGATGATAATGAATATGCGTAATTTGATTCTTAACAAAGGATGCCTCAGTAAATAAAAATATGGTAAAAAATGGTGTTATAATAAATACAACATAAATTAATGATTGCAATATTGCATATAAAAATATTGGCCTTAATATCTTTTTCTGAACTCTTATCCAAAACTTTCAATAAATTATAAACACTCTCTACAGTTTTCAAAATTTCTATGTTTCAAGAGCTAGCAATAAGGCTATCATTCTTTGACAATAATTGCAGCTAAGTATCACTTTTCAAGAGTATGGAAATGTAATGTTATCACTGAGCCTTCATTTTCCATCTTTGCCATGAAATGTTGTAATCATGAATGAAGGTTTTCAAGTTAAAATGAATTGAGCTTAAGCTCCTTACAAAAAAAAATAATAATAATAACAACAACGCCTTTGTCAGGCATCATGTTGCCCATCCAATTTATTTAGAAAATGTTTAGGAGTCGGGATGAAATCATTAGCTTTTTTTATTCATACCAATTGTTTTTGGTAAAGCCATACCATTTGATCAAGCAAGTTCATCAGTAAGAATAGAGTTGTCAAGGAAATAAAGATAACTCTTCCTTCTCTCCATGCCCCCCCGCCCTCCCCCCAAACAAAAAGAAAAAAAGAAAAAGGAATGAGTAAAAAAAATTTTAATTCATTTTTAAAAAAATCTTGAAATAATTTTTTTTATTATACTTCAATAGTGGAGTCTCATTCTTATGTTAGTTATGGATTAGATTTAAATGCTAGGAAAAATAAAATGGTAAGATTTCATTTTTACGTTATTTTGCAACAGCTTCTTATTTGAATGTGGGTTGAAATAATTTTATCGAACTTTACAATGTCAAGTTCATAAATACTAAGTACCAAGTACCCAGAATATGATTTAACTAAATGGTAACTACCTTTCCTCTACACTCTTAATTTTGAGTGTGCTAATTAAATTATTCGTGATATCTAATCTTCTAAATCTGTTATATATATTGAAATCTGTGTTTTTCTTTGAATAGACAAGCGTGTCATTGTAAATGGGTGAAGTCGGGTTTTAAGGATGGATTTCTAATACAACATTCCTTCAGATTTTACCAACTTAACAAGCTAGCATCTTCTTGAAAATTTTATGTCTATATAAATACATATCCTTATACAAGCACATATTGGATAGTCATTGTACCACAGGTGTTTACCACACAAGGGTGTATATTCTTATCAAGCTAAGGTGTCTAATATGTGAGTCCCATCTAGAAGATTTTGTGCACCATAAATTAGCCCTGCTGGATAATCCTAACCACCTTGATAATTAAATACTTATTGAATGACCAGTAATGAGAGTCAGCATTGTAAAGAAAAAGTTCTAGTTATGGGATGGTTAAGGCATCTGATTAAGTTGGAAGAGGAGTGCGGAGACTGAGTGCAGTTAGACTGTTATGGCATTCAACAATCCATACGTAGCCCAAAATGCCAAGAGTTACATGTTGAGTACTGAATTATTAAGAAAATAAATATAAGAGTAAGTCTTTTAAAGAAATAAATATAAGATAGTGATTTGATTAGATCATATTAGATTTAACTAAACATAATCCTATATTATTTCTTCAACAGACTAAATCCTATCTCTATTTCTCTAATATCTTAATTCTATATTTATTTCCTTAATAAATACCACAGCACTCAAAGTACTGTATTCAGTTTCCCTATATATAGAGGATCCAAATTCATCTAAGGGAGCGTTTGGATTCGTAGAATTGGAATTGGTTTTAGAATTTCAATTCTACATAATTAAAATCCCTTGAATTGAATTCAATGAATTTAGAATTCTACCATTTGGATGCATATATATATATAGATAGAATTGGAATTCAAAAATCTCAATTCCACTGTTTGGATGTACAAATATTCAAAAATCTCAATCATCCCATTTTTTTTGCTATCTATCTAATCTGGGTGGCCTTAAGTTTCTATGGTCCATCACCAAAGACTCCCAAGTCCTACGAGTTGGGTACCAAAGCTTTGTATTCACCATGTTCAGGCTTCTATTTAACCTACAGTTCCTTGATAATCACTACAAAAATGTTATATTCATTATTGTCGAGATTTTAATGTAATTTACCCACTATGAAGATCACTCAGGAAGAAACCAATTATATTTTTTTTAACTCTTTCTATAAGCTAAAATGGGCTAAATTTTCCACTAAGGGGCATTTTATTCAATTAATAAAATAATATAGGCATTTTAGATACTTTGCGTGTTAAAAAAAACTCTTCACAATTGCTTGAAGGAGGAGGACATTTTAGTCATTTGAATAGACCTAAAGCATAGTTAACATGAGCTAGTTTCCCCACTTAGGGGCATTTTGGTTAATTAATAAAATAATAAAAGGCATTTTGGATACTTTGTGTGTTAAAAAGCCTCCTCACAATTGATTTAGGGGGTAGGGAATTTTTTTCATTTGAATAGACCAAAAGCATAGCTAACATGAACTAGATTTTTCACTCAAGGGCGTTTTGATCAATAAATAAAATAACAAATGACATTTTGAGTACTTTATGTGCTAAAAAAACTCCTAAAACTTGAGGGAAGAAGGAATTTTAGTCATTTTTTGAGTAAATAAAATTTGAATTAAGAATCTTAGTCAATTGAATAAACCTGAAGCATGGCTAACATAAGCTAGATTTTCCACTCAAGGGCATTTTGGTCAATTAATAAAGTATATTTTGTGTGATAAAAAATCTCCTCATAGTTGCTTGAGAAGGGGATTTTAGTCATTTGAATAGACTTGAAGCATATTTAACATGAGCTAGATCTTCCACTTAAGGGTATTTTGGTTAATGAATAAAATAATAGAGGGCATTTTGGATACTTTGTGTGTTAAAAAACTCCTTATGGTTGCTTGAGGGTGGAGGGCATTTTAGTCATTTAAATATACCTGAAATATTGATAAGGGTATTTTGATCACATGCCATTTTGTAAGGAATTGGAAATAACGCCCAATAAGTTGTTATTTCAATTCCATTGATTTGAGGTTTCAATTCAACATTCTAATTCCTTAGGGATTTGACTTAAATCCATTTCCATGATTTAAAATTGACCCCAAACAACAAAAATGAATTTGGGTACCCGAATTCTATTTCCACTCTTCCAATTCCCTAAATCCAAATACACCCTAAGAGTTCTCGAACGGGGGTTTCACCCAATTGTATAGTATATATAGATTGAAATATCTATTGGGAATTTGGGAGTGATTGGTTACCCGTTATATTTTGATAAAATAGGTGCAAACTTGCCTTTATTCAATCCACATGGCATTCGATTCTTCTAAAAGCAAGCTGTTTTATGGAAAGGAAGAGAACACCAACCAAGCAATGGGATTAGGTGATAAGCCTAAAGTAAATTTTTTGTCTCCAAATTTGTTTGTACTCTCATGTTCCCATACCATAGGCTGACACATGATTTTTTTTTTTTTTTTTTAATTTGGTGCCTCTTTTAGGTACCTACTTTTGTATTTGAACACTTTTTCTTTTTTTACTGTTTTAACCCTATACACCCCTTTTTTGGGATACCTACGTTTTCATTTGAAAACCATTTTTACTGTTTCAACCCTATACACCCCATCCTTGGAGTGTGGGGACAAGGGGGAACAGACAAATTTGAGGACAGAACATTTCCTCCCAAGCCTAAAGGGTTCACTGGATGGAGGGACATTAATTGGCATTGAACAACGAGTTGATGAAAGAAGTTCGATGGTCGTTTTGCTAGAGGATATTCTTATCCTTTTGATAAAATAGAGCATATATATATATATATATATATATAGCTTGTTACAGCTTGCTCTTTATCAAAAGAAAAAAGGCTGCTCATTTCTCTATATGAAATGAATTATTAGTTTCGAACTTTATGAGAAATACCTTCTCTCTAGATCTGTTAAAATAAGATGGTTTGATCATCGATCTTCGGAAGAGGGGGCTTAAGATACTCACAAGTTTTATTATTTTAATATTAAAGATAGACAAACAAGTCTCAAAGGAGTTGACCCATCGGTTTAATGTTGAAACAATCCTCCTTAGTCATTGAAGTCGTATAAAAAACTGCAAGTCTCAGCGACCAATTTTCCTAACTCCATTGACTCTAGTTTTTTAATCTTGTAAAGCTACTCATGACTTTGTTTTGAAAGCCTATAGACCCATATTTCCTAGTCATTTGACGATCGAGGAATCTAGAAAAGGTTATGTGGAACTAAATATAATGCTTCTTTATTGAAGATGCCATTGAGGTCATAGTTCATAGCCCATTGAAGCTTGAACCATGACCAAAGCCTTTGGATTCTTTTAAGATAGTTTTTCTTGCTCCCTTGGCTATGAGTAGTAGATTCAGGAATACTTTAAAGGTCGTTTTGGTGGAGGGTATTCTCATCCTTCCCATTTCCGGTTTGTTACAGCATGCTTTCACTAGAAAGGATGGTCATATATATGGGTTGGAAAAATGAAGTGGGTGCTGGGTTCAACAAAAAAATGTTGTTTTTAGCCGGATCGTGTAGTGCATGTGCCATAGGGAAACCCCTACTTTGGTGATCACAAGACCAGAATCAATATCAAAAAGGTCTATAGATGAAGCCCGGATCTTCTACTGCACTAGTTGCAAGGAAACTTGGGCTATCAATCGGGCTGGGTTGGGTTGGGCTGAGTACAGGTCACAGGATCTTGGTTGATAATGGGTTCATAACTGCCCTTAAATATCTTGAAAAAAATAGTACCTGATTAGTTAAAATTGGCTGATTATGGGCCAAAAACTGTCCTCATGAAAGTTCATACATCTATATTTGTTAGGCTGAGCTATACCAATTTTGGGCCGGCCTCTATTTATACCTATTTCTGGCAGGGCTTGGCAACTACTTTGAGCCAGGTTGGAACAGGTATCAAGCTAAATTGAGACGGCCCAAACTCGACCAAATAAAACTTCAGGCCTGAAAGCGGAGCCTGAAATCAGCCCAGTTCAAAATTAGATTGGCCCAACCCATCTATTTTTAGGCGGGACTGTCGAGTTTTGGGCCCGTCCAGCTCAATTGATACCCTCAATGGAAACCCATTTGCATGTTTGTCCAGGAGGCTTTTCCTAGGGTATCAAGAGGATATGGTGGTAGATAAACTGGATGATAAAGGGTGTGGTAAACAAAATAGCTCAAACCTGAACTAGGCTAGGGTTTTGAGAAATGTTGATTGGACTGGACTTAGGTGGGTCAACTGAAGCCAAGGTTTGGTTTAGTTTAGGTTGGACCTCATACAGTAAAGATTGGGAGAGGATTGGCCCAAGTTTCACCTTTACTTGGAATAATAAGGGTTTAAGGTCCGATAAAACTTATGTAGAAGGTCAAATTGGACTGGTTTCCAGCTTAGAGGTTTCCCTATCTGATGAATAGTCTGGATCAGCTGTGTGACGAAAATAGGAGCTAACAGCAAGTTGACTGAAAGCCTTTTGTTCATTTATGTCTCTTACAGTAAAAACAGGCCCAAACCCGAATTTGGGTGGCCCAAGACCTCAATCTAAGCTTGGATGAACCTTGATTTGGGCTGGAATTTCATGGCAACCAACTCAGGGTCTGAAAATGCTAGCCTGACTCAACCTTTAAGTACAGTTTGGTCAGCCCGGTTCTGCTTAATCCTTTCCCAAGTTGCACCCCTGCTATACAAGGGTGAAAGTGGTGGTTCCATGTGAGGAAACGAGAAATTAGTCTCGGATCCCTTATTTAGATGGTAAGCAAGGAAACTAGGACTAGACCAATACGAGAGAGGATCATGTACAGACGTTAAACTACCCTTAGTGCACTGTGTCTACTGTGTGACACAGAGGCAAGAAAAGTGAAAACCACCCACTCAAATTTGAATTTTTTTGTCTTTGTGTCACACTGACGATGCGTGCAATGCGTTAAGGATAGTTTAACGGCAGTAGAGGATCTTGAGAGGACCAATCCTAATTCAACTCAGTTGGAATTTGTATAGATTGATTAGTGTTTGTTAACAAGCCCAAACGAAAATGCATTGATTTCCATTCATCACCAAAATATGAATGATGACATAAATCATTTTATTTTATAAAAATGAACCCATTTAGTTTCATTTTAAATCCATAAGGTGATGGTTCATTTTGTGAACCATCACCAAAATGAACCATCACCTTATGGATTTAAAATGAAATGATTTTATTACATGTGGCAACCAAATACGGCCTTATCCTCCCATCTATTAGTGAAGTATCTCGTGTGGCATTGTCTTTCCAGGAAAGAGGTCACTAGTTCAATCTGGACTAGTAACATTCTGCAGTGTTTGCTTTGACGTTTGTCTGTCCAAAGACTGACAGTCAAGCTGGGCTGGCCTAGGCCAAGTTCAGCCTGAGCCCAACACAAAATACAATACTTGGGCTGAGCCCAATTTAAAAAGGGCTCTGGGCTGAGCTCGGGATAGCCTAAATTTAATCACAAAGGATCTTCTCCTGCCGGCCTATGACCTGTTAAGGTCCTGTCTAATAGGTGGCAGGAGATTATTGGCGGGAAAAGTGAATTGAATTTTTCAAAAATTGTAATTCACTTTTTCCCTCCAATAGTGTCCTGCCACCTGTTAGACAGGACCTTA
>JAOXJP010051530.1:0-15999 GCA_025762735.1 Platanus orientalis
GTTCTTGCTGCCCACAGTCCCTCCACTACTTCCGAACTCTTCCAAAATTCTTGAACCATCTCCAAAGTCATTTATATCACTCTCTCACCTATCCCTCATCAACCGACTGCCTCTACCACATTCCCTTTGTTATTTTCATCTCTAAATACACCCCCATATCATCTCACCAGTCGGTCCTTGTTATAAACCAAGAAAATATTATAAACTGATTCAAGAAATCAACGAACCTTGCTGTCCAGATTGTTTTCCAGCATTGTTTTAACTAAAGTATACACATACAGGCCCCTTGTTGGCTACAATGCCATTAGCCAAATAGAACCTATATCAGTTCCTGTTGGCACCCTTGGTTTAACCCTTGTTCGAATCCCTAAAGTCACTAATACAGCTGCTGTTTTGCCTACCGGATAACCTTTACAGCATTTTACTTCAGTTTTTCCTTAAATTTAGTCTGTGGGTTAGTGTTTTGAGCTGTGTGCTGCATCAAGTGCAGATCCCCATATCAGAATGAACAAAGAAAAATTGGAAAGTACTACTACCCAAATGAGGAGCATAAAAAGAACGACAATGCTTAGTCAACTCACAGGTTTCACAATAGAAATCAAAAATAGATGATGTGAACAACATAATGAGGCTTATGTAGGTGCCCCCACATAAGAAAGCCAGATTTAAAGTTCTATTTTAGATAGGTTATTTTCAGTATTTTAGGGTTTTGGGAGTTAATTGTATTAAAAAAAATCCAAGGTCTTTTATTAATTTTTCTTTAGGGGGTTCATTGTAGTTAGGCTAAGTTCAGCCAAGAATTAAATGGGGTAGAGTGTGGGACAATTTGGGCTGGATTTACCTCTCTTTTTAGGCTAAAAAACAGCCAAGGGAGGGCCCCACAAGTGCTGATCGTTCCTCCCTAAATTTTGTCTTCTAGTGGGTTGCCACATGCAACACATAGGCCCCACATGAGAGCTGGTCATCCAGCAAGATTAAACTTCTTGTAGGAGTCTTTTCAAACTCAAAAAGGGGGGCCCACACACCAGCCAAACAGCTCATAGGATCTTGAATTTTAGGAAGTTGTTAAAATTAGGATTCTTAAGTTAGAAGTCCTAGATATTTCGGAGTCTTATAAGAAGTTTCTATTTTATTCTATTCTAAATTTGATTGTAAGAAAGTCTATTTAAGAGGCTCCATCAACATTAAATATTAGTGAAAAATATATAAAATAAATTCTAGCTTGAATTGGGTTTTCCCAAGATGGTCGTGGGCCTATCTTTCTCTCTCTAGGGTTGATGCCAAGGGCTCCCTTTCTATTTTATTTCTCTGTTCCTCTCTCTCCTTCCCATCCCCAACAACCCTATCTTCTCTTCTTTTCTCCTATTCTCAATCTTCTCCTTCCTCTATTTTCTATCAACAACCTCTAATCTTCCTCCTTATTGCTTCTTTCGAATCTGTTTTTGTGATTTTCTTATATTGATCACATGATTTCTAAGAGAAGGAATGGAAATCTGATAGCTAAAACTGTGGCAGCAAACCTCTTATACCATTGGAGTAATTTTGAGCCGTTATCTTCATCAATTAGGTACCTGATTTCCCTCTTCTAGTACTGGTTTATATTCGAGTGAATCCAATCAATTGCTGAGCATTCTATCTTAAGAAACTTCTGTTTTATGTTATATTCTTCAGACCTGAATTTTCTAATTCAATGTAAAACATAAATTGCCCATCGCAGACTTCCTTTTCTCTCAATTTCTTTGAGGGGTTTTGTTCCCCAAATCAGCCTCTGTTAAAGCTTTCAAAAGCCCCATCAAAATTCCTAATTTTCTGGGTTTACAACAACAACAAACAGCCTTATCCCAAAATACCCTACTATTTTGGTATTGGTTTTTTTTTGGAGAAAAGTATACCTAGAGTGGGTTTTTAAAATTGACTAATCAAATCAAGTCCAAATTGGCAGAGATTTTGAGAAAATGAGGTTTTTGTAGTGCAATACTTGCCTTTAAAATTTCAAAATTTCCCTGACACGTGGTAGGGGTATTTTGGTAATTTTACTCAAATATGTCAAAATTACAAAATTGCCCCTGACCTGAAATTTGGATATTTTAATTTTGGATTTATTTTCAGCAAAGTGCAATCTTTCCTATATTGTTCTACATCAATAGAAGAGCATAAGTCTAGAAACAATGTTTTTAACATGGGGAATGGATTGTGGCCAAGGAGAAAATGTCACCAACATAGTCGATCATCCCAAGAAGAGGAAGGGAGAAAAGGAGAAGGTGGCTACTGAACTGTAGGAGATGGGGATGATGCTTGTTGATCAATAGGTTCAGCAGAGGCAACAGGAAACAACCATCCATAAGATACAACCCCTGATCCTCATAGCTTCGACCAATAGTCTTCCCAGTCTTCAAGTCTTAGAAAACACAATAAGAAGGAAAAAAGGTAGTACTACAGTCCAAAGCTTTAGTAATATGACTAATAGAAACGAGGTTCAACTTATAAAAACATGGAACACAGAAGACAATGGCAATGAAGATGTAAGGAGAATACAACAGCTATAGTGGACAAGGAACCATAATCCACAGTCTTCAAATCCACTTCAGTGGAATCAGGTCGAATCACAATAGCAAATCCCTAATGAGATTTAAAAATCAAAACACAACAACCGGCTGAATGCTCTCAATACACCAAGAATCATGAACTAAACTGAGAACTCCTCCAAGAAGGCTCAAATTCCAAAACTAGAGCTTATAGACACAGCTGCCAATATTCAAATCCACAAAACCAGGGGCTGCCAATATTCAAATCCACAAAACCTGGGGATGCCATGGTTAGAACACATTACCCACTACACCCATGACGCTCACAAAGGCTTCACAACACTACCACCAATAAACAAGCTCAACCACAATTAAATAACAACCCTGAATTTCCAGAAGACTGTACACAACACTGTTCACAATCCCTATTCACTGTAGCATTAACCCAAAAAAAAAACATTAAAAATGTCACAGACCTCTCAATCTTCAACCATTTTTCGTGGAACATGATTCAAAGTATTCTAGAGCGTAAAATGGCCACTCCATCTCAATCAAATCCCATAAAACAAGCAACATATCAAAAATAAGAAGAACAAGGACCATCGTTCACGCTAGACAATAAATGGACCCTACGAAAAACCTCCTAACTTCTTTAATGTATATTCAAACAACTTGAAACTTGTTTCATAACAACCCTCCCTAAAAAATGATCAGTCCATTCCATATAAACCTTAGGAAAAAATACACCCAATAGATTGTAAGACTAGATCTAGGGAAATTCGGACTTTCATTTTTTCTAGAGAAGGAAGCCCCTAAACATGCTTAGAAGCTTTGAAAAATTCTGGGAAAATGACCAAAAAATTACCTCAAATCATCTTCTACCATGATCTACAATCTTCCACACTGGTCACTGTAGTAGTCCATACGAATGCTAATGTCAACAGTACAGCTGCTAACATCAATGATGACATAGTCGACTTTCAAACTCCTCTAGCTCGAACCTAGCTCTGATACCAAGTAGATTTCTGTGTAACTTAGGGTTCTAGGTAGGAGAAGAAGATGAAAAGGAAGAATAAGAATAAAAAGAACAAGAAGAAGGAATTGGGAAAAATAGAACACACATGGAGAGTGTTGCATATACACCTCTCACATACTTTGTTTCAGATATCAAAAACGTAAAAAATACATCTACGGGTATTTACAAGTATACCCCAATACCGTATAAAGACATGTACCCTTACAAATATAACACCACATATCCCTAAAATACAACAGTTAATGCTATGACCTTGTTGATATTTTTTATTTACTTATTTATCTATAAAGAGTGAGTGTTACTATATTAATAAACAATGTGGTAGCTAAAAGTAACTTCAAATGGGCTATAGTTTTCTAGTTACACTTTCTTTGGCCCACGAATTTTCAATGGCATTTCTAGGAGTATACAAAGGTCTGCATAAAAATCTCTAAATTTTCACAATATTTGTAAGGCTCTAAGGACCCTCTAGTGCATCTGACACATGTGATAGCATTCTTAGAATCAATCTCACAATCAACGGTGTATCAAAAAGATATAGGGAATTTTCCGGACTTGAGAAGTAAGATTACAGCCACAAAACCGTGATGGGGAGATGCTATGATTGGGTTGTTTTTGTCTTAGGAAATGGTAGGACGAACCCCTTGGCAAATGTGCAACATATTCAAGTACCATTTGTTGACAATTGTTTTGTTCTACCCTAAAGGTACATTAGATTCCCTCTTCCACTAAAAGGCGTTATGATAACCTATGAAGGATTTGAATCATAATTAAGCAGTCATATGCCAATCACATCCATAAATAATGCTTAAAATCATTTAAAAGAAGTTGCAAGTCCTAATCATTACCATAGTTCCCAAAGAAAGAAAATGGATCTTTATTATACAGTTAATCAAAACATTTAATAGAAAACAAACCATAGAGTCTACAAAATAAGGAGCCAACCGGTCAAGATGAATGGCTAGTGTTGGTACTCGTAACAAAGGTCTCCGCACTTTGACAAGCTTATGCTTAAAAGATCCATCGCCAGCTCTTACTATAACCCTTCCTGCTACACTTAAATCTCTATCAAACCATGTATGCCATAAACCACCTCCATATGTCTGTACATTGACCATCAGATATCCAGATTTCGATGATGCAGACTTGGGTTTTAGCTTTAGGCATGGGCTATCTGTGTGTGCAGCAATCACGTGAAAGCCATTACCTACACTGTACCTGGAAAATATATACAAGCCTTTTAATGAACTTACTCCATATTCATTGAAGCAATATTAGGGAATAAACCACAGTAAAAAGAACAAAATGAGAAAAAAGATAAAATTGTTGATTATCAATACAATTGGTGGAATAATGGCAAGAAAGCAGCAAGCATTTCATGGACTAGAAAGAAATAAGCAATGGGAGCGAGTGAAATTCTGGAAGATGAGACTTCAATCAGGGATGGTAATATCATCATTCCCTGTACCACAAGAAGAAAGACAACTGACAAAGATGTAGAACAAAACAATTGAAGATAACACATCTAGTTATCTCCATATCTCTGTTAAACTGTCTATTGGAAGCTCATGCTCAATTTAGTCTCCGAATCGACAAGCACATATACCAAATATTAATCCCCAAAACACAAAACTATAGACCTAAGGATATTTCAAGTACAAGAAGATAGCAATGTTTCACTCACTTTTCTCCAATGGCAAAAGCAACCAAACAAGACATGTTCCGCGTAAAAAAGTAGCGCCCACCAGGCTTTAGGTCCCATTCATCATTCTCATTTAGTAAATGAAATCCAGCTGCTATTAGTTGCTGTTTTGCTTCAGCTGAAAACACCACATTCACATACATACTAAGAATTTTACATTAGACAAATCTATCTGCCATGAAAATTTGCACCTTCTCATAAGTAAAAGAACTAAATAAGTAACTAGTATGAAAACTAATACAAATACGAAAATCAAACTAACTGAAGTAACTTCGTCATTCTGAAGGCAAAGCTAACAATAGGTTCAAATCCGATGCTAGAGACATCAAACACTATGACAGTTACAAAGAACAATAATAATGAAAACCCAAAACCAACGAGTAAGTGAAAAATAAACATAATACCCAAATAGAAACATACCCGTGGCATGAAATTGGGTCCATGATTCATTCAGAAAATCCAGAAGATCCCCAACTATAGACGGACTTCCTGCAACATTTGAACTCTGTTTTGCAACGAAAGACAGGATGAAATAAACAATTTAAAAATTATAATTAAAAAAAAAAACGATGAAACGGAGTAGAAGAAAGATTGCAGCAACCACTTAAGGGTGAATTGGAACTGGGGAGTAATATAACGAACCTCGACAACTTGATCTGATTTGGAGCAGAGGAGAGGGGTGGAAGAGAATTTGCGAAGACGTTTCCAGTAGAGATGGGGAGACCAGGAGGTAGAGTAGGGGCATTTTGGAAATAAAAAGGACGTGACGGTCGGAGGAGGTTTGAGGAACTGCAAACGATTCATCGCCGCCGCCATCTCATTACGTAGTTACAAGTATTCTGCCGGTCTCCTCTCCACGGGACGATTTCGAATGATGAAAGGAGCACGAAAGGCTAAGGCGCTAAGCCATCAGCTTCCCCTGAAGTAGTGAATATTACGAAAATGTCCCTGTGGGTCGTTTGATGGCAAGGGAGCTCTCTGTTTCACGCCTTAGACCAGCTCTCAAAACCATCGGATTGGCATAAAGATGGGACCCTTTTAACACACACAGATCAATGGCTGTCAGAGGCGATCTCTCATGAGTGAAGACGGCATGGAGCCCATCTATTTCAATCTCTCATTTTTTTGGAGCAAATCTTCTGTCCAGGATTTTGTATGTACTAGCGTGTCCAGGATTTTGAATGTGGTACCAATTTTCACGCATAGGGAGCAAATGTTCAATTGAATACTTTTTTTCTTTTTTTCTTTTTTTATGGTTTTAACCCTATAAACCCATTTTTATGGATACCTATTCCTAGAGCTATTCTTATCTCTCATTTGTTCCCATGATTCAGTTCCTTTTCCAGACTGCCACATCATAGTGTAAGTTGGAGAGAGCGTCAATGCAATCAACTGTAAAATGCTGTCAGGGAATATTTGACCCCTGACCTCTCTTGGAGAGGCGATGCCAGAGTCCCCCATGTTGAGAGATCCAAAAATCTGTCTGCTAGAACTCCAACACCAAACCAAAATCTAGGAAGCATTTTTCCCCCCTTTATTATATAGTTGAAAGGTTCAACTTTCAGGCATCTTCTGGGGAAAAATAAAAACCTCCTTTGATTTTATCTTTCTTTTGCTTGTACTTTTCTTTTTATTGTTCAGTGGGTGAGATGGTTTTCTATAAGCAATTTCATGGATGCCGGTATATCCACCAATGAAATATGGTGCAAACGGAAACCACAGCTCAGTACTTGAGCTGATCACAAAGAGAAACAACCAGTATTCAGTTAATGACTGGGCTGTTGTGATTAGTTGTGATTCTGAATTCTAAGCGGATCAAACAAATGCCACAGCCTGGGGGAACAAATCAATAATTCAAAATATAACACTGATATCCAATAGGATCTACCAGATTATCATAATAGTACATTCAGTTCATGCAAGGTGCATGTTCAATTCCAACTACAGTAGCCATGCCAACACCTGCAATTATCTGTTCTGTCATTATACAAATTTGGATTCGTTGCAGGAAAAAGAAACCACAAAAAACCTGCCACCCCGGCTACAAATGCAACAGTGGTTACACCTGAAACAACAATATTGAAAGATTTGAATCCTGACCTTTAATGCAAGAAACAGAATCACCAAAATATTTGAATAATAAAATCCAAATAACAGATAATACATTCATCAAAGACTGTTGAGAAAAATAGAACAAGCTTGAAAACTTTATGAAATGAAGATTGCAAGTACTGTTAGGGCCAATCCAAAGGGGAAACCGGAAAAGGGATGCTCTATGGTTTTAAAGAAAAATACTACTTCTGGAAAAAAAAATTTAAAAATCAACAGAAAATCTCAAATAGTGTATAAATAGTTTGTGGCCTTGATACAACATAATGAACTCGAAACTACTACAATCAACTGACCTATGGATTAATAAGGGGGGACTGAGTTGAATTACCTTTTCTCCCTGAAGATAATACAGGCAATCCCATCGTATTACAAAAAATATGAGCCATTATTGGAGCAAGAAGATGCCCTGAAAAGAATGAGACAATTAGTCCGGTATCAGAGTACTAAATAACCAGTAAAAAGAGCAAGCAAGCGTTTCTATGTGCCCTACCAAAACTAACGGAAAAATGTTAGTTGTCCCAAGCAGCATATCCTCCTAAAGTCTACAATACTGTATAGTCCAAAGAATTATAAGATGTTTTAGAATTTACACATCGACAGTTTCATATAATATAGTTGTATGGCAGCATTAGTGTGGCCACTTCATAAATAGCATTCTCTCTAATAGACTATGACACCTGACTGAGATCATCATCATCACTGCCTTCTCCTAACCATTTGGAGAGTTGTAACACTCTAATATTGATTTATTAAACTACATATACAAAACATGATATGCAATAAGGGGAAAAACAAAAGTGGTGCTCCTGGTAATACCACACCCATACCTGTGCTATATTATATAGATACACCTTCTAATCTGACGTTCAATCAGCAGACTGCATTTAGAAGACCTCTTAAACCAAGAATCTGATTGATCAGATGATTTTGACTGTCCAATGAAAAGACCTTCCTCCCTAGACTGTTTTTCATTGTATTTCTAGCCATCCAAAAGGAATCCAGTTGATTGGGAACTGGGTCGAAACTTTGGCAAAAGAAATCATCCATATGAAAGTCCATATCATGGGCACTTTTGGATTGTTAAGAACATGCAACCCTTGAATGCTGTTGGCCCCTTCTATCAAAAGTGTAATAGTACAAGGACAACCAGGAGGTAATACTGAAGAAATGGTATAAGAACTAGAAAAAGAGCCCCATGCCATAATGGCAACTGTAATAACCTTAATTGATGGTCAAGGTCCACCATGAACACCGCCATTACTTTTTTAACATTAAACATTAAAATGAAGGGATAACCGGATAAGCAGATAAAGATTCACATTGTGACACAAATGAGATAGTATGGGCTAATAAAAACAATTGCACAAATATATTAAAATAAAATCTACACCATGAGAAATCACAAACCTGTTCGAATGAAGAGAAAAGATACATAAAACCCAAAAATCACAGTGTAGCCAAGCTGGAGACCTACCAAGACAAACATTAAATCGATAAAATCAAAGTCATGCATTTACAGAAATACATAAAATCAATATGTATAGCAACAACTCATTAATAACAAACAGTTTCACTGCATTTGCACTGTAGAGCTGAACAGTTGAAAAATAAGGCCTACAACTACAGTTACACTTCAGCAAGGAGATGGCAACCAAAGTCCTACACCCATAGAGCGGAATGGCGGAACAGGATTCATGTAGCAACCCCAAATAGTTAGGATAAGGCTGTTTGTTGTTGTTGTAGTTTGTGGGAAAGGGAGGGGGCATGGGGATTGAGGTTTTTCCTTACCATATTCCCAACCTTTGCTTCAAAGCATTTTTGTCCCTCAAATTCTTATATGCCAAGTTCCCCAGTACACCGCAAGGAAAGGATGCTCCAAAACAACAACTAGTACAAAGGGACCAACAACCATCCACTAATGGTGTTATCACAGCCACAAACGTGAGAAACAACAAGAAGGGCCCTCTGTAGCCTTCCCTGGTGTCTTGGTGGGAACTTTATCATCATTAGGTTTTCCATAAGAGCAGCGGGGTAGGAGAATTACTACTAACCCAGGTTTTAAGGACTTCATTAGTGGTTGCAACCTTAGGGACATTGTCAAATGACTGCTAGACTTTATTCAGTCAGCTGGTTATATACTGGATTGATGTCTACTACCCAACGAGTGGAAGAACATTTTGGCAATCCCATTCAAGTCACCCTTTTGAGAGCCTTTTCTGACCACTCTCCCAGCATCACTCTCATGGCATTTCCTGTGGTCACTTGCCCTTTAGATTTGAGAATATGTAGCTCACACATCCATATTTTCAAACAATAATTAAATGTTGGTGGGACGAAAGTCATGGGTATAGTTGGATTGGATCTAAATTCATGAAAAAGATTCTGTAAATAAAATCTAAGATGAAACTGTAGAATGAAGAAACTCTTGGGATTATAGAATTGTTCAAATCTAGATTCTTGGGGAACTGGATATGATAAATAGACTTGATGAATCAATGAATCTTGAGGAGGTGGAATCTCGGAAAGACACAGATTAAAAAATGAGTATGTATTGATCATCAAGAGAGAGAGCGCTAGTTAGTGTCAAAAATCCACATAAGGGTGGATAAAGGAAGGGATGGCAACAATAAATTCTTTCACAGGATGGAAAATGCAAGAAGTCAAAATCAAATCATGAGACTTAGGCGGAGGCACTATCATTGAGGACAAGGAGATTGAATGGAAACTTTTTAATTACTTCGAGAATCTTTATGCTTCAAAACCCAACCCTAGTTTGAGAATTTATAACCTTGATCGGAACCTCATTCCAATGAGAAAGCAGATTGGTTAGAAAGAAGGTTTAAGGTGGCAGAGACCAAATAAGCTATTATCGAGATGGACATTGATAAAGCCTCAGAACCGAATGGGTTCTCTATGAGTTTTTGCCAAAAGTGTTGGGATGTGATCAAAGATGATTTGGTGCTAGTTCTTGAAGAGTTTTTTGAGAGAGTGGTGATGAACGCATGAACTCTGCTTTCATCACCCTCATCCCTAAGAAATCTGGATCACTTAAGCTTTAGACCTATCAGTACTGTGGGAAGTGTTTACAAAACCATGGCAAAGAACCTATCTAAAAGAAACAAAGAGGTACCTGAAGACAACATTTCTCCTTCTCAAGAGGCATTAATGAAGAACAAACAGATTTGGATCAAATCCCCATTGCTGACGAATGAGTGGATAACTTAAAGTTTTATCTAAAATAATAGAATGAGTCAGTAATCATTGAAAATGTTAGATGTCTTAGCTAAAGAGTTAATAGATACTCATAAAAGTGCTAATGAGAGAGACTTCCTAATTGGCCAAGTAAAGTTTGAATACTACAAGCTCTTAGTAAATTGTAAGCAGTGGTAATAGCTCTCTGATTCGCTACTAATATTGTTACCCTTTCTAACTTGTCAGAATTTATTCCAATAAAAAAGGAATAAGAATGAAAAAGAAGAAAATGTGAAAAATTGAACCACAACAGATAGAGAGCCAAGATTTAAAAGGATAGATCATAGATGCACATACAGGTCCATTTGAAAGTACATATATATATATATATATATATATATATATATGGAGAGAGAGAGAGAGAGAGCACCATCAATAATAGATACAGAAGCAAATTTGAAGCTTAAAGTGAGAAAAATGTCCACATCATATTTTTCTGTTCATTCAAAAGGGCTCAAATATATAAGTCCAACAAGTAATTAAGAAAATTGCATGCTCTAATCCATACAGGTTAATTATAAATAGATTTACAAATTGGATCAATTCACTCAGAAAGACAAAAGAACACATACCTACAATAAGGGAAGCTTTAAGAAAGCTATAATTTTTGTGACAATAAAGCTCCAGGAAATGATTTAGGTGTGCTGCAAAATAATAAAGAAATGTGAGAATACCTCTTCCAACCCAACGTCACTAAAATACCTAGAGAAATATATGGTGCGGCAATAAAGATTCTTTTTCTTTTTTATGTGTTTGTGGAAGAAGCTAAAATCAAAAATGAAACTACTGAAGGGATTTAAGGACATTTCATATTGTGAACTTCAAAAGGGTGGCTTGGCCCAACGGTAAGACTTACCGTTAACGTCCCTGGTGGTGCGGGTTCAAGTCACAGAAACAGCCTCTCCAGAAATGGGGGTAAGGCTGCGTACATCTTGCCCTCCCCAAGCCCCGCGTTAGCGGGAGCCTCGTGCACTGGGCTGCCCATTGATTTCACTAGGACTTGAACCCAATACTTATTGTAAAAAACAATTTTTATCAAACCTACATCACAACATTATATTTTTTCTAAATTCATGGGCTAGCCTGAATCCCGGCCGAGGCCCGGTCAATTAATGAGGGTCACACCCAAACCCTGGCCTGAGCCCACCCCTACAGGCCTAAACCCCGGCCTGAGCCCGGTCTATAATTATAGGGCCGTGTCTGGGCCTACCATGGCTCGGCCTATGCCCACCCCTAGAAGTGGCGATGGGATAGCAACAACGACGACAATAGTCAGGTGAGAGTTTTTTTTTCATTTTCTCTCTTCATCTCCTTCCTCATTTTTATGTATTTATTATTTTTTGCAATCATAAGAGTCTAGAATTTTTGTTGCATTTCAACTTATTATTAAAAATTTGATTGTTCAAATTTCATGAGTGATCTTGTAATACCCCCAAATTCAAGGCCTTATATAAGTGTGAACTTGGATTATTGTTAAATTAGGTCCTTATTTAAATCACTATAAATTTTTGGCCTAATACATTAACTTGTAGGTTACTTAGCAACTTAACCTTAAAGCTTAAACATAACATAGGCAACGGAATAGTAATCTATCACAGACATCATATGTGTGACGGAAGTAAAACTCATCATTAACTCTAAAACGTAAAGTCTTCATAAATTTCTTTATCATCAAACGACATAATCCAAACAAGTCTTATGTACTCATATTGCAAACCATAATCTCTTAAAATCATGGGCTACAACAACCCAAATAAACAAAATTCACTAACAACATAACGACCAAAGAAATGCTAGAATAGAAACCGATGATGGCATCTGCAACATGCCTTCCTTATACTCTAGGTACTCTAAGCGTCACATATGTACTATATCTCACTAGGAAAATGATATGGAAGGGTGAGTTTCATAAGTCGTAAGTAGGTATACAAAACCTACAGCGGAACTGGATAGGTAGAACATGCATTTTTCACTTCAAATACGTAGCATACTTTTCATATAAAGTGCAAACTAGTTTTCAACATGTAGGCATGTACATGTATACATTCATTAACTACTATGCATCATAAAATTTACGTAACATATCATCATGGTCCATCATATACTAACCATACAGGGCAATATGCATGATTCTACTGATATTGGGTATTCTTCTAATATATATATATGTGTGTGTGTGTGTGTGTGTGTGTGTGTGTGTGTGTGTGTGTTTACAAGATAATGTGTTTGTAAAATCACATATTAAAGTATTTCCTAATTAAGTCATGGTAAAACTACTTAGTGTACATCCTAACAAGCATTTTCTATCATTTTTCATGCGTAGCCCGCACATTCCTAACATGAATATGCATATGCAAAATATCTTAAAGTAAATATGCAACATTATTAGATAACTAACAATTATAACAAAACATTTGCATAATGAGACATATGAAATTCAATTTCCATATATAACAAATCTATCATCACCCTAGTATTTTTCATTTTCATTATTGCTTCCGTACCCACTTACCATTTCATTTGTTCAACACAAGTCATTTTCTCTTACTTGTCATCATTTATAACATTTTCATTCATTAGGTTTCTTTACTACTTATCAGTTTACCACATTTCACATATATTTTTTTTAGCTTTTATTTGTCTTATTAGCATTTACTTATTCTTTTCATAAGGTTTTTTTTTTAGGATTCCAATCATTTACTCATTACTTATCATTGATCATCATATCATTGAATTATATCCTAATGGGATGACCATCATACTTTTCCATTGAATTGTATCTTTAATGAGAAAGTCATCACATACTTTCATTTTTCTTATATGACTTAAGAGTTTTTATCTCCTCTTGAAGATTATGTAATTTAATCTTACTTGTCTTAGAGTCTTTTATTTTCATTATTAGCATATGTACTTTCACTTCTTCTCATGTCACTTCATTTCTTACATGTCTTATGGACTTTTGTTTACTCGTGAGGTTTAGATGTTCTCATTCATTGTTTTGGCTTTTCTTTTCTTTGCATGACTTATGAATTTCTCTTTATCGGAGACTTAGGTATTTGCATTCTTTATCTTAACATTTTCTTTATTTTTATAACTTATAAATTTTACTTTACTTCTAAAACTTACATTCTTTTTTTTTTTTTCCTTAACATTTTTTTTCTTGTAACTTTTATTTTCTTGTTATCATGGTTTCACTTCTTCTATGTAGTTCATGAATTTTTCTTTACTTCTTTAACATAGCATCATTCTTTCACATGTATTAAAGATTTTTCCTTTTTCCCTAACTTAGTTTCTTATACTTTGACACAATGTATTATATCCCTAATGGTAGGACCTTAATCATACTTTTGCACATTACATTGTATCCCCAATGATAGGACCTTGACATATCATTGTACATTGTATTATATCCCCAATGGCAGAACATTGACACATCATTGCACATTATAATACATCCCCCAATGGCAGGACCTTGACCATACTTTTGCACATTGTATTGTATCCCTAATGATAGAACCTTAATATATCATTGTACATTGTATTATATCTCCAATGATAGGACATTGACACATCATTGCACATTGTATTATATCCCTAATGACAAGACCTTGGCGATACTTTTGCACATTGTATTATATCCCCAATGGCATGATCTTGACACATCATTATACATTGTATTATATACCCAATGGTAGGATCTTGACACATCATTGCAGATTGTATTGTATCCCCAATAGCAGGACCTTGACACATCATTGCAGATTGTATTGTATCCCTAATAGTAGGACCTTGATGTAAAGTCATGATGTAATTTATCAATTTCATTCAAAGTTTAGGTGATATGCTATGCATGTTATGTAGAATAAACCTATAAGTATCTAGTGTAGAGACCATCACCAAGACAATGAAGATGTTTAAATGCTACAAGCTAAGACATATCAAGCAAAGAACCAAATAAGTGTCAAAGAAAAGTGTTAAGGAAGAGCTAAGTCACCATCTCCAAGCTAAACAGGTAAATCAGGTAATGAGACAAAGTGGTTGGTATGTGTACTCACAAGACCCCCAAAAGGTTAATGTTTGACCCTAGGAAAGCCTAATTTAGGGGCAATTTTTCAAAATCCCTTAAGTGAAAAATGAGTCAAGAAGTAAAAATGGATATCTCAACTTAAAACGACCATAACTTTTGATTCTGATGTCCATTTGAGACACCCACAAGTACTTAAAATGATTGGCTCAATGAGCTCTTTTTGAATATCAAATTACAAGTCATGACCAATCTCCAGTCTCTTGACTGGTTAGACACGGAAATCTAAATTTTAACGGCTAGTTTTTTTTTTTTTACTGTTGGAGGTCATGAAAAGTCTTGACTCAACCCTATAAGTATGAGATTGGTCCTAAATGATATCTCAACACCTTTTACATATATTAAAAACATTATTTGGCATTCCATTTGACAAAATCATTTGAAATCCTCTACATGAGGTGTTCTTGAACAAAATAGGTAAATCTACCTAAAGATATGAGAGAACAAGTTTTTGGGCATCTTAAGATTGGTAAATCTATCTACCAAGACTTGAAGAAGAACCGCTAGAGCATTCAAAGAACCTTAGAGAGCTAGAACCCAATTTAGGAAATCCTATAGAAGATCTCTCCACATCTAGTGGGAAGACTACAGTCACATTTGTCTTTAAGAGGCTAAGCACCACATCCAAACTACATTTCGAACTTTGCTTTGATGCGAAACCCCAAGTGTGAAAAGCACCAGGGCATGACACATCAGTCCTAAAAAAGTGATTTACACTTTTTGGGGCATGCTTTTCACTTTTTGACATTGATGTGTCCAATCTTGGTGCCTTTCTCACCTCTTTCAAACTTGGGGTTTCATACGTAATCCTGAGGGCCCCATCCCTTGTCTTTTTGAAAGTCTTTAATTTTTGTTATTATTCACCTTTGAGGGGATTACATGAGGGCAACCCTCATGAAATCATAGCCCCATATTTGTTTGAAGGGATTACATGAGGGCTAGCACTTGCCACACAGGAGAAGTGGAGGTGCCAATCATGTAGAGTCATTTCGGCGCACTAGCTAAGTTCCAAATGTCAAATGAATAAATAAATAAACTGCAACTAACCTTCTAATAATTAAGAATCGAGTGGCTAACACATGTCCAAATGCTTCACGCCTGAGTCTTCTCCAGAGTATAGAGAGCAGTTTTCAATGAGGGTGCCCTTGGCCCACCACTAATGGATCCCACCCCAAGTCCAGACTGTTTCATGCCCTAAGCATGGACTTTCAGGCATAGATCAAAAACTCGGGATCGGGATCGGGATCGGACCTGAGAGATCCCGATCCGATCCACTCATGGATCGGGC
>JAOXJP010051541.1:0-15999 GCA_025762735.1 Platanus orientalis
CTTTTCATTACTCTAATAATTTTTATTCCTATCTCTCTAAGCACACACCCACTAATCGTCATGCATGTTGCATCACACTTGTATCTAAGGAATTAGACATAGACACTTCAAAAAAATTTACACAAACTTGATTGTCCATATCTTTTACTCACATTAGTTGAAAATATTATTAAGAAAGAAAATGATTAAAAAAGAACACGTGTATCATGCAATTAAGTTGTCAATTGTCAAACTAGCTTCCGTGCAACATCCAAACCTTCCTAGTATTGTGGCATGATCCGCGTAACACCCAAATCAACATATGTTTTTTTTTGTTAGGGCCCGATTTCTATATTATAAGTGACCCCACATTGTGGAAATGGCAGACGTCAACACAATTACAAGTAGAATGCTCTTAATGCTTCTTGAATTCACACCTGCCTCATAAAGAGGTGGTGATACAAGATCCACCGCTCATGGATAGATGTTAATTTTGGTGAGGGATAAAATTAATAATTAATTTTGATTAATTCATATATCAAGGTTTATGAATTATCATTATGCTTGCATGATTTATTTGTAAGGCTGTCAATTGGGTCAGGTTGGCTTGAAACCCAACATGTCTGGCCCAAAAAAAATCAGGCTAAGCCAACCTTATTTTGGATTGGGCTGAGTTTGGGCCCAACTTTTAGGCCCAAATTTTTATTTGGGCTAAGTTGGGGCTGGCTCAATTTCAACTGGAGGCCCAACCCGAACTAGTTAGCTAATAATAATTTTATTTATAGGCTATTATATATATATATATATATATTATTCTTTGTGGATCTATATATTTTAACAAATTTACTATCATCAAATGGTTCAAGTGTCAACTATTCAAAAAAACTCATATAATATGCATTTAGGAGAAATTATAAGCCTAAAATCAAACTAAAAATTAAGGAAAAAGTTTTATTTGGCCAGTCCAAACTTGGTCCAAAGTCCATTATTTTAAAACGGGCTAAGTTTGGACCCACTTTTTAAACCTGAAGTTTTATTTGGGCTGAGTTTGGTACCAAGTCCTCCCAGAGCTTCGAAACTCAAGACCTGATGATAATAATTTGGGTCCATGGCTCCTCTCCAACAGATCATCTCCGGAAACGACAAAAACTCAAGAGAGACAGACTACGGAAAAAAATTATGATTTTGAGTTGGCATATTTGTATACACCATAGCAGTTATTTATTCTCACAAACCAAAACAGCTGCTTCATCTATACGTGTGCTATTGCAAGTTGTTGAGAGATCTTCACGGGTTATCCTCTGGGTAATCTCACAGGGTCAAACGGTAGTCAGGCCCATGTGGAGCCAATTTTGTGGTCCCCCCTCCTCTGGACTGAATTAAAATTAATGTTGATGTTGCGTGTTCAACTTCAGGTGGGGTGTGTGGCCTGTTCAGCGTTGGCTTTTGATGATAGTGGGTTTTGTTTTGGGACGGCAAGGCGCAAGGATTACCAACAACCTCCCTTCGAGGCGGAAATAGGGGCCATTTTGCTGGGACTGAGGCTGGCCAATCATTTACAGGCCGATCACATCCTTTGGAAAGTGACAGTCAAGGAGCAATCAATACCCTACAAGGCCCTACTGCAAATATCCCTTGGTCGGTTAAAGCCATAGTTTTGGAATGCAATAATATTATGGAATCCTTTCCTTCTATAAGATTGTCTTATGTACCCACATCTGTAAATATTATGGCGCATAATGTAGCCAGAGATACTCTCTTAGATCGGATATGCCTATCTGATGTACTTTACGGGCTAGCCGAGCTTCGGGTTAATGAATTATGCTTTCGAATAAATAAAAAAAAAAAAAGAAGAATATATGCAGGCACAAGCAAGAGAAGAAGAGGGCAGGTCAAACCAACACTGAAGAGGGATCACCAACAGAATCGATGTATTTTGATTTTTATTGTTAGTCTATGTTTTGTTTAGGAAAAGGAGATACTTGGGAAAATAATATAAAGTTGATGACTTCTAAAATTGCCTACACCAATCATTAAAAAAGCCTACAAAACCCAACTACATGGGATAGGAGAGAGCCTGCCCCATACGGAAAACCCACTAAAAAATAATTTCTTAAAATGAACTTTAACAAAATGAGTAAATTAGCCATATATGAGTAGAAATATACCCAATCCGAATTGTTGAGACATGGCCATAGAATAATATAATGTATCACTAGTACAACATATTTCTTGTTTTTTTTTTTTTATATGTAAAATTTCATTAAAATTTGGTCCAACATTCTGTTCCATAAAGCTTGGTTGGTCGTATAGCTGTTTTATAGGATTTTTTATAGCTGTATTCGTTTATCACACAACACTCCAGAACACCTCTCCATTTCAACCATCTAGTTCTAATTCTATGAGCAACGTCATCTACAGTATCTCATTCTGTGTGCATGATTGAACCAATATAATGAAAATGGTTACTTTAGAGTATATCTTGGTTTTCAATTCTAACTACTCCCTCGTTTCTACTCTTATTTTGGTTAAACTTATATTCCATATATTCTGTTTTAATCCTATTTATCCTAAAACCATTTGATTCTAAAACATCCATTCATGGTTTTAACTTGGCATTTACTCCCTCTCTAGTCTCATCAATCAACATAACATCATCAACAAATAGCATACACCATGACACTTCCTCTTGTATGTGCCTAGTCAATTCATTCATAATTAAAGCAAAAAGGTATGAATTCAATGCTAACCCTTGATGCAACCCTACTGTGATGGTAAACTCATTTGTCTCTCCCCTGATTGTCCTAACACTAGCTATCGTTCCATCATACATATCCTTAACTATGTCAATATATTTACTTAAAACCCCTTTTTTATCCAAAACATACCAAATGATCTCTCTTGGTACTCCGTCATATGTCTTTTCTAGATCAATAAAGACCATACGAAGATCTTTATTCTTTTCTCTATATTTTTTCATCAATCGTCTAAGCAGGAAAATAGCTTCAATTATTGATCTCCCATATATAAATCCAAATTGATTTTCAGATACTCTAGTTTCACGTCTTAATTAATGTTCAATCACTATCTCCCATAATTTCATTGTATGGCTCATAAGCTTGATCCAACGATAATTGGTACAATTTTGAATATCTCCCTTACTCTTATATATAAGGACCATAATACTTTTCCTCAATAAAATAACCATAAATGAGTAAAAATATACCTAATCCAAATTGTTGAACCTTGGCCACAGAATAATATAATGTATCACTAGTATAACATATTTCTTGTTTTTGTTTGTTTGTTTGTTCCTTTTTTTTTTTTTTGAAGTAAAATTTCATTAAAATTCCAAAAAAAAAAAAAGCAGGATGAGGGATCCCAAGAAAACACTTCTTTACGCAATGATATTATGTTCCAAGTGGAATTTTTTTTCTTGATCTCTGCTTCATGTGATATCCATAAATTAGGATGCAATCTCATCATCACACTGAGTTGACTGTCTTAATTAGGTGTTTCCACCGGTAACAGAGAGAAAGGAAAAGAAAATTGAACTAAATAAATAAATAAATTAGAAATGAAAATACAAAATCAAACAATGCTCATTTTTATTCACTTACACATTTGAAATTATTAGCCTTTCCCTTTAATGTAAACGTTCATTTCTCACCGAACAGTGAGAAGAAAGAACTGTTAATCAGTGTCAAGTTGTTAGCTGTTCCTTGCTACCTAAAGGAATTGAAGTGGTTCTCTTATTAGATTGAGCCAGCGAAGACTGAAGCATCCCACCATCATTATTTTCTCTGGGCCCTCCATTTTCTGGATTGGACTTAACATGACTGTCTGATTTCGGTTGGGCTTGTGAATGCTTCTGCTCAGGCGGTAAAACACGCTGTAAAAACCTTTTAATCATCTCAAAACTGGTAAAAGTAATAACAGCGGCAGGGGTAGTTCTCAACAGATTAGTGCCACAGCCACGGTAAAAACCAGTGACACCATCCTTTTGGAAAATCTTTTTGATACAGTCCACGACACCTGCATAGTGGATCTCGGGATTGCGGGCTTGCCCCTGCTCTTGCAACCTCGAACGCACAACCTGATGACATGGAAATTGCAAAATGGAACAGAAAGATACATACAAGAACTACAGATGCAATTTGTTGGGTGATTGATTACCCTCACCACATTACAAGTTCTACATGCAATTCCATTAAAAACATACCTCATGGGGGTAAGTCATTGTGGAGGCAAGCATTTTTGACACCGAAGAGGCAATGGCAAGCTGTCCAGCACTGAGCTTATCAATGGTCGTATTATCTGAGCAGTTTTAATTTCCATGATCAGCAACAATTAAGTACAACAAAGAATTGAAGATTATGTTACTTGAAAAATATCATAATTACCCCTTCTTGCCAAATAAGACTTCATCTTTTCATATGCTGGAAACTGGATGGCAACATGGCTTACGCCCGCTAATGAAGGCAAAAGGCCACTGTTTTTACCACATGAAAATAGCATTATCATACTAAAAGTATTAGATGGAAAGATTTATCTGGGATAATGAAGACAAGCTAATCATTTTTGCTCAAACTGTTCCAAGTTCCGATTTAACTCAGAAGTTAACGTGAGCATGGGTTACAGTCAAATAAGAAACTGAGAATGACAGGGCAGCTGAATGATTCAAATTGTCATTATTCAGATCCTTTGTGAGTCAGATCCCAAGTATGAATCTATCTTTTAATTATAAATACTAATCGATAGAGAAACAACTGACCTATATAATCCTCGGATTCCCTCCTCGTGCACAATCCTTGTCAGAGCAGAAAATATGCTTTTGTAAGGTACCACATCTGGTCTCATTCCCTGTGTCTAAAGAATGAAGAAAAATATATTAATTTATTAAAAAATAAATATAGAACAATAAAAAGAGAAAAAGAAACCATAATGACAAACAAAGGAACTTAATCTGTATTATTGTTACCCATGTATATCTTTGATGCATCCCATATTTGAAGAACATACGAAAACTTTAAAAAAACACATCTTGATAAAAAAAGGAAACAAATCTGCATTATTGATTACCCATGTATCTTTAATACATCCCATTTTCCTCTTACCAAATCAGAGACACTGCACATGGTGGATTGAACAAGAGTTTCGTCTAAGACAGGAAAAAAAATTCAGTAGCACCCATGCACATTATATATAGAAGTATGTGGTTATGTCAACAGACAGAATTCTTGCTTCTAGCTTCTCATACATTGAAGCTACAATGTTTTTCTTTTCCTTTTTTTTTAAATTCTCCCATTAATATAACCCAACTTTGAACCTTCACCAATGAAAATTCTTGCATACTGCATACACAGAAAGAATCTATCATCTAACATGATTGGGATGAAAAGCATAAATAAGGGAGATCAGGAAATGTGGGGAGAAATAATAACAGGCTCTAAATTAAGGTAATAATGCAATAAACATGGTACATGAATAATGTTAACATTTGTATCCTGTTTCCCTTCCCATCTGTTCTTCACCAGTGCAGTCCTTGCTCTTCATGGAACTATCCTTTAGTTTAAGTTTGGAGGTCATAGGTTGATCAATAAAAGAAGATTCATGACAAAACTTCCAAGCCTTGCTGTGTGACAAACATCAACTCTCACCGTCTTTGAGACTCTGAGAATCGGTAGAGACCATAAAGACGATGAGAGATGTACGGGATACTTATACTAATGGTCAAGCAAATCTAAAGAAATATGGAAAAGGGACTAGAAGTGTATTTCAGTACAGCAAAGGTAACAATATCGACCCCCAAGTGAATTTCGAATTGAAAAAAAAAAACATGTGATTATATATATAGCTGCAGTCAGGAAAAATTACAAGTATGACGATTTTGGTTTTAGTTTCAGTGAGAAAAACCTACAAGATGTAATTACCACTTGAACTAGCATGATGAAAATAACCTAAAAACTTAAAAAAAAAAAAAAAAAAGAAAAGAAAATCAAACATACTTGAAGTCGAGTCTTAACAACCCACAATGGATTGGTTGCGATGGATGTGGCAGCTCCAGCACCTGCAGCAGCTATCATATTCGCGCCAATTGTAAGTTGTTTATCCCCATCCACTGCATTAACCCAATTGGAAAATCATTACCTGTACTCAAACACACTATCCAAACAGCTTCGACAGAAAGTACATAGCTTGCAAAAAACTAACCATGCGAATGAAGTAAGCCTTTGAGTTTCTCATAAACAGAAAAGTACACCTACATAGTAAAATTAGTGTTTCAGTCACTTCGAGAATTATAGAAAATTAAACATCTTTGCATTAAAGCATCATGATTAGAAATCCAAAATTTTGTGCCAATAAAAAAAAAAATCCAACAATTTACAATGGAACTTTACTGTATTTATGATGCAAGGGCTGATTTGTCCCCACAATCCTCGTAAGGATCCAGTGGTTCGATGCCCCTTTGATCAGAATCTTTACATGTCCCTCATACAAGGAGACACATGGGATCTAAAGGGGGTCAAACAATCTTACCTCTTCTATGGACTCTATGACTAATTTTAGATTTTAGTAAGTTTACCATTGACTTGGCTATTTACAAGTTTGAGTTCAACTGGGAGTTGATATTGGTTATTACTTTTGAATTTATGTTTTCCTTTTTCTCTAAGTGGGAATGGATTTTTAAGCACTAAGAAGAGGTGCTAGTTGCAATATTTTGGATCCTAGTTTGATTAGAAATTGTCTAAAAGTGTCTATAAGGGTCTTGGGATGTCCAAAAGGATGGTGGGCATTAAGTTGAGTAGCTGATTTCTTTTAAATGAAGAAGAATTACTACCGAGTTATTTTATGCTGAGTTTTAACTTGATTTAAGAGCTTCAATGCTGATTGTTTATAGAAATTGTGAAGTTCTACATTGCTGTCCCTTCTTTGGATAATGCCTTAGATTGATTGGACTGATTACACACTTCTCTTTCTTTTTTCTTTTTTCTTTTTTCTTTTTTGTTCTTTTTTCTTTTCTTTTTTTCTTTTTTTTTTTTTTTGATATGATTTCATTGCTATTGATCATTCTCAACCGATAAGATCAATTTAATATGTTTTCAGGTTTGTTTGATTGAGTATTGAGATTGGTTTTCCTTTAATTTTGTGTTACAAATCAATTGGATTATATATTAAAGGTCCCATCAATTGAGTTATATTCCTTGAATTTTCCCTTAATCATTAAAGGTTTATTTACTGAACTTTTACTTCATCGATTGATGAGTTACTTGATTGAAGAGTGTTGAGACAAGGGGATCCGCTTTCAACACAGTCGTCTGGTGTGTAGAGCTGAGAAGGTTGGAGTGATTCGGGGTTGTCATATAGGAGTTTCTGGCCCCTCCATCTCTATTGTGCAATTTGCCAATGATGCTTTGTGTTTCCTCCAAGCCTCGCCGGATCAAGATATAAACTTGCGTTCCATTTTGCTGATGTTCGAAATCTCATCAGGTTTGAAAGTGAATCTTCCAAAGTGCAAACTTACAAGAGTGAGAGCGGGTGTTTCCTCGCTTTTGGATGCTTTGTCGCAAGTTATGGGTTGTTGGGTTTCTTCTCTGCCGTCCTCATTTGTGGGTTTACCCCTGGGAGCTCACTATAGGTCTAAGAGGCTTTGGGATCTTTGGAAAGTGTGTTATCTTTCGAAAGGTGGTAAGATCACTCTCATCAAAAGTGTTATTTCCAACCTCCCTATCTTATCGCATGTCCCTCTTTCAGGCTCTGGCTTCCATTTTAAGTAGGCTTGAACAAGCGCGAAGCAATTTTCTTTGGAATTCCGACGAGAGGGCAAAGAAGTTTCATCTCACAAGCTGGAAGAATATTTGCAGACCCATTGAGAAGGACGGTTTGGGCATCCGGCCTTTGAAACAGGTGAATCGTGCTCTGTTGTGCAAATGGGATTGGCGCTTTGAGGAGTCCAACAGATTGTGGCACAAGGCTATAGCTGCCAAATTTGGGGAGGACAGTCGTGGGTGGTGCAGCAGAAAACCGGTGGGGGCTTGTGGGGTTGGTTTGTGGAGAAGTCTCTCTCAAGATTTTTACTGTTTTCAGAGCCTCATATAAGTTTCAAGGTTGGCAGAGGGACTAGGGTGAGCTTTTGGCATGATTTGTGGTGTGGCAATGGAGCGTTTCGAGATTTGTTCCATCAATTTCCCGTATGGCTCTCCTTCAGGGCTATTTGGTCTCTCTGATCATATGGTGATTGAAAATGGCCTTCGGAGTTTGAATTTGCACTTGAGCAATGTAAACGATTGGGAGTCGTTTCCATTGACGGAGCTTCTCAATCTGCTTAACAATACGGTGTTTGGGGGTGTGGTGGAGGAAGATAGAAGGCTACAGCCAGATGAACCCAAGGGCCCTTTCTCGTCCCAGTCCTTTCATGCTAGACCCACATGTTCCGGGGTTGGGGTAAGTCATCCTATGCTGATTTGGAAGTAAGTCAACCTAAGAGACCTCCCATCTCCCTCTGTTCAAGGAGGTGAAGTTTCACCAATGGGTCTTTGATTGGGATGGGATTTTGCATGGCTAGGGGTGGCGCCTTTCTCTGTGTCTTGTACTTCTCGTTCTTTGCCCCTTATTTCTAATAAAATCTTACCTTATCAATAAATAAAAAAAGTTTTTTTTATTCCACTCTGTATTAGTGTGCACATTCATCCCCACTAGTGGTTCATCAAAAACTCATCATATCCCATATGCCTATCTTCCTTTGTAATCACATCAAAAGCACCTCTTGGGTATGAGGTGTGCTTCATCCAGTCTAAGCTTCAATGCATATTCAAAAGAGTTTAATTACAAGAAATAGAAGGTGATATCAACAATTTAGCTACAAGCAATCACTATTAAAATATGACTGGGGGTTACGTATTCAAATGTTGATTCCAAATCCCTTTTACCGCCATTTTTTATTTACTTTTAAAAACACTTGCTACCTAATTTAGCCTTTTTTTGGATGAATACCTAATGTAGCCTTCTAAACATAAAGTTGAGAATTAATTATCCCAAAAAAAAAAAAGTTAAGAATTAATGTAAAGTTATAAACAGAATCATTTAAGACCCACGAGTGGACACCTTTGATCAAGAATCTTACTAGAAAAATGTATCAAAAATATGTTCCATTCACAAAAAATGTGTTGTTTCAGTCCCACCCATGAATGGAGTGGAAAAGACTTCAGGAAGATTGCTCTTGGTTATCCAAATATTGTGACTGTAAGTATCAGGACTCTTAAGTTCATTTCATGTGTTTAGGTTTTAAATTGAACCAAAATATATGTAAATAAATAAATAAAACTGGTAGATTGTTTTGGAAAGCAATTATTATTGTAAATAAGAACTAGCATAGAAAGGCTTTAAAAGAAACAGATAAGAGAGCACAAAGCCCAGAAAACTCTTCCTGGGCCAGAAGGCACCCAAGTCACAAGTATTCCCGAAACAACTTAAGCAAGATAAACAACTCACAGCCCAGTTTGGAAGCAATGCCAATACTGTTGGAGAAAGGCCACGATACATTCCCCTTGCACCCTCATTTTTTATTATGTTTTGTAGGTTCACAATAATGACGCTTCCTGATTTGAGCCATAGAATAAAAAGCATCAGCAAGTTCACATATCAGTTAAGAACGCCAATCTAATTACACATTCCAACTTGAAAAATAAATAATAATGGGCTATCAAACCATTTAGTTCAGTTTGTAGATATCCCATTAACCAAATTTTTCCTGACAAAAAAATAACATAAAGATTTTCCATAATAATTTCTACAGGAGATTCGTCCTAACAAATGGATTAATAATAAGTAAGCAAAACAGTAAAAGTATGATGCTGATGAATAAACCAGCTTCTTTATTGGTAAACTACCTAGCATTTGAAAGAAACAAATATTGAAAACTGAGATAGACATGTAAATCATTTGGGGAAACATAAATACAACTGTTGATACATATCAATTCCTGATATCACAAAACTTGGAGACAAATTACAAAAAAAATGTAAGAACTTGATATTGATGGTGAGGATATAATCTCTCTAATTTTCACTCTTTATGCAAGATTGTGAACCTTTGATTCTCCATCAAGGAATCAAAGTCAAGGACCTTCCGTTGTGTTTCTTAAACAACAAAAGTGGGTATGATTGGTTGAAAAGATTTTCTAGAAGAGTTTCGCACTTTATCTCCTTGAAGGATATTAAGTCTTTCTCATTCCTGAACTATACAGTGTTGTGGAAAAATATGACTTCATCTTGCAGGAAGTGTCTTGTAATTGACTTGAATCTTCCTTCTTAATAGTTGTTGTAGTCTAAGCTTTTGCCAAAAAGTTCCCCCTTTCTTTATGGTCTTGTGTTTTTATAGACCTTGGAGGTGGTTTAGGTAATTGAAATAACTTATCTCCACATTTTCATTTAGTGGAAAAGGTGAGCCCACTTCCCTTTTACCGGCCTTCAACCTAGGTTTTTTATGTAGGATACCTACGAATTAGGCACTTACAAGATGGATATATGAATGAAAGGCCCACAGCAGTTTAAAGAAACTAATAGGATGAATCTTGAAATTGATATATGCTGAAATTCAAGAAGTCAAACTTTTCAAGAAAGCATGCAAGAATTAAATAAATCCAATCAAGATAGCTTTAATAACAAAGAAGAATAAAGAATTAAATAAAAAAGTGAAGAGAAATTGAAGAAATACCAAGAACTCAAAAGGCCAAAAAATCCCCAAATTTTGGGTTTTTAATTTTGATGCCCTAAAATTTAAGAGACACCATGGGACACCAAGCCTCACTCTCCCTTTTAAGAGGTAGAATATTTTTATAAAATAAAATCACAAAGAAATTGGGTCTAGAATGGGGCGGCTGCAATGGGTGGGCTTCTTGGGTTTAGGGTTCTTGAAAATTGGGGAAAATTCCAAAAATAAGTATTTTAGAATTGCAAATTAGGGAAAATTAGTATTGATGGATTTAATTGATTATGGAAGGTTTAGAGTTGAAAGGAATTAGGTTTTTGATAAAAAGATAAAAAGTAATTAAAGGAAGAAGGTTGCTGAAAATTTTCTACAACAAGGTATTTCAAGAAAGAATGAAAACAAAAAAGGAAAAAAAGATGCAGAAAATTAGGTGGAGATATAAAGGAGTGATGTGAGATGAGAAAGATAATGTAAGAGAAGAAAGAAAAAAAAATCATATTTAGAAGAAAAGAAAAGAGAAAAGAAGATAACATAAGGAAGAAGAGATGACAAGAGAGAAGTAGAAGGGGGGGAAGAACTCAACTTAACGTAGGAGGTTGTTGGAGAGAGATACCAGCTCAATCGTGATCTCCAATTCCTTCAAAATTTCATTAATCCCAAAACTGAATTACATAAAGTAGCAGTCGGCCTTTATAAAGACCCTAATTAATAAAATATAAATTTTGATTAAAATACCCCTAACAAGTGGTTGTACAGTCAGCACTAAAAAAACCTATAAAACTTAACAAAAACACTCTAAACATTTCTAAAACTTCTCTAAATCGTTACTAACTCCCACCCCATGGCTCATAAGGCCTTATTATATAAAGTTCTCCATAATTAAACCCAAAATCATAAAAAAAAACCAACTCTAATTAAGTGGGCAGCAAGCTTTCTTATTGAAATTCTCTTTGTACCTTGACTTTGACTTCCAAAGAGGATATATCTTATCAAGCCATTGCAATGCAACCGCATCGGTTTTGGCTATTGAACTTGTGACCCACGGGTCCTATTTCATAAAATCCATGACATGTCCATTGGGCCTGTATTTGTGTCTTAGGCCCATATAGGACATGGATTTTAAGACCCTTACAAATACTTTGATGTCTACAATGACAATCATGTAAAAGGGAAAATCTCAAGCGAAAAGTTACCAAGCAATAAGTTAAAGGAAGAGATATGGCATCCCAACAATTTAAAGGATGACAAAAATACACTGAAAATGTTCTCAGATCCTCATACATATAAAGACGGAACCCAACATCATAAAGATATCAGAGGGACCAGGGAACTCAAACTGACATAAATAGAACACTACCAAAATTTAGATGTTGCCTTAAAACAGTACCAAAATTTACCAGGCCAAAACTAGGTCCACATTATTAAGTTGCACCTATAAATTTAATATCACGAAGGACAAGAATTATCTCTAAAGCAGATCTGTGGAAATGCCAAATCAAAACCAATTCTTAATTTTTTTGGAAAAGATTGTTACACAAATCAAGTCCGATTATGTCCTAGTAATGTCTTAAACTCAACCTCACTACATCAAATTCAAATAAAGAGAAACTGTAGAAAGCCAATGCACTCTCATACTAATAATAATACTTACAGTATCAGACCAATGTTGCATTTTCTTTCCAATCAAGACTGTCCAATATGTATTCCCCATGTCAAAGACTCTTCGACCAAAATCAGCTTACTCAAATGATCTTAGCCATCTTTGTGAGGAGGAGGAGAAAAAATACTTTTAAACAGGCTACAAATAAATATTTTTGGCTGTCCAAATAATTTTTTTTGTGGATAACAGAGATTTTATTGAAAGAAAGAAGGATACACAAGGGATAGGGGAGAGAGAACCCTTGTTCCCACTGATGCAATGCATAACTATACGAAACATTAGTTAAAGACTACACAAGATGGTATGCCTCAGCGTACACCTCCACTCCAGTCTTAGCTAATGCATACGTAAAAATATTTGCCTCTAGGTATCCACTGCAATGAGAGGTTAGAAGAAGACACTACTGAGTGTGCCTCCTTAACTAAATGGGCTAGTCTCCAAAGACCCCAACTCCTAGACTTGAGCCATCCTATCACTATGGTCAAGTCTCCTTCAACCATCACTTGCTAATAACCATGAGAACAGATCAATCAAAGGCCAAACACAGACCCCCAAATTCCCCCCCCAGTTACCAAGTCCCCCCATCCCTAAAGGACCAAAGAAAACCTACAGTGATGCCCAGGACTGTACCTGACCAGACCTGTAATATCAGAGGGACTCAGGTTCCCCATCAAGCATGCATCAAAGTTAAGTTTAATGGGAATGGGATGCCGGGGGGGGGGGGGGGGGGACAGATTCTGAAGATTTGAGACATAAAGAGTATTGACTTAATGAAATTGGAATTCATGCTCTTGTTTACCACTCCTCTCATGAAATTTGTTAAACACAAGAAATAAGTTTTCTTTCACAACATCCCATCATCCTTGATAAAAAGCTATCATGAACCCATTAGGAAGCCTTGTCCCTTGCCATCGCTTGAATGCCACCTTAATATCCTCCTCTGCAAATTGTCATTTCAGCCATTCTTCTATTCCTGTGGCTCAGTTACCCCAATCCAATCCTTCCACAATCATATGTGGGTTCGAGGGATGCATAGAGTTCCTCAAAATAATCTAACATGGATTTCTCATTAGCCTCTGATCCCTCATAACATCATCTACTTGAAGTTTGGGGAAAAAAAGCTTTCTTCTCGAATTTGCCAGCCTGTAAAAGAATTAAGTGTTGACATCACCCACATTAAACCACTTGTATCATGATTTCTACCACCAACTTATTTAATTGTTTTTGACAGATACCTCAAATTCCAATTTAAATTTCCTCATTTCCATCACTTCACCCTACTCAAGATTTCTATTTTCCTCAGGAGGTCTAATTTGGCTAAGATTTTTCTTTCAGAATTATCAAGATTCCCAAATAGTTGTTTGTTCCATTATCTCACTTTTTTTCTTAATAAAACTGAATACATGTATGAGAGGTACATTGCAGCCAGAAAGATGACCTAACAGGCCTTACAATGAGAACACCAAGGAGTCCCAATTGATGAACCAATCATGGTATAGTACCCCTTTGAAGATAGGTAAGACCAAAGTCCAGCAAAACAGAAGAGAAAGAATTCCCTCCCGGATTTTAGCAACCTCAGAAACTCTACCCTTAAAATTTCTCTCATTTTCTCTAACCACAAAGCCCAAAAAATAGCAAAAGGAAGCAATCTCCCAATAGGTATTATACAGGAAGGTGAACCATGTAGAAGCATAAAAAAATAGAGATACAAAAAGAAAAGAAAAAAAAAGCCTAAAAGCCTCAGCATCAACCCTTTTCCCACAAAGAGTACCAAAACCCCTCCTCAAAGTCCTCCCTCCCAGAGCACCATTCATAAATCTGCCAATAAATAACAATAAAAAGATTTTCCAGACACTTGTTGTTACTCTAAAAAATTCTCCCATTTCTTTCCTTTCAAATGACCAAGCTGCTAGCAAGAAACTCCAAATGACTTTAAAACATCCTTCCATGGAAGCTAGATGCCACCCGGAGATTAGACCTTTAAAATCAGATGGAAAGACCCAAGAAACACCCAGGCAAGACAAAAAGAAGTTCTGTACTTTTCCAACTATCTGATAAGAACAAATAGAAGGTCTATTGTTTCCTCATCTAAAATACAAATTGAACATCTATTAGCTAAACCCCAACCTCTTCTCATAAGATTGTCTACCATGAGAATCTTATCCAGAAAAGCCATCCACAAAAAGAATGCTACTTTGAATGGGTAACCTGAATTCCATATTTGCTTATGAGGAAAAGGAATACCAACCAAGTTATCTACGACTGAGTAATACAATCTAACAATGAAACTACCTTTTTGATCACTAGTCCATATCCAACGATCTTGTTGAAGAAGATCAGGATAGAATTTACTCCTGTCTCCCAGTCATTCATATTTATTCTCAATCTAGAATCCAAAGTCCCCTCGCCATTATTGGTTTCAAAATATGAGGCGATCAATCCCTTTTTTCCACAGCTAAGGAGTATATTCTGCTAACAGTAATTTTAAGAGGCCTTTCCTCATATTAAAGATCCACCCAAAACTTTTAAGTCTTCACCCAATCCACGTTTAAATCGTATGTACTTCCAGAACTCCTCCTTACTAGCCACAATCAACTTCTAAATTCCGATCCTGACCTCTTCGAACATCCATAGGACCCCACGTCGAATCATCTCCGTACTTAAATGGAACTGTGAACAGAGACATGAAATAGTTAGGCATGCTTGCCAAGGAGCTTCTAACTAGAGTCAACCTACCTTCTTTAAAAAGAAAAGAGGTTTTCTAGGAATCTAACTACAACAGGCTCCTAGGAAGATTTAGAATTGAATTTTGATCCTGAAGGAAGGCCTAGGTAAGAGGAAGGAAAGGACCCTATTTTATACCCCCAAAACTAGAGCCAAATTTTGAATGTTATGAATCTCCCCCACCACATATATCTCTCTTTCCCAAATTGAATTTAATCCCTGACACAGCTTCAAAGTCAAAATACACAAAAGATATGCTAATTGTCTAACTAACAAATCACAAAATATCAGCGTATCATCCAAAAATTATTGATGTCACCCTAAGGTTCCTCACTCCTACCTTAAAACCAGTGACTTCCAAATTTGTCCGGTTGATGGTAATACAAGAATCTTATCCTGTAATAGTATGGTATAGACCATAGAACCCTGAGTATAACAGTACCCGGACTACATAACGTGATCCCTTCATACAAAATATAAATTCAGAAATCCAATGTATTCTACACACAGTCGACTTCTACAGATTTGTTAATAAGTCTAGCAGGTAAATATATATACTTATCCTGTGGTGTTAGAATACATTGGATATAAAATGCATGAACATTGTAACATTATATAAACTATTGTATACTACATAACAATATACTTTTTGCATACCATAATTGATGAGGGACCATCCATGAGAAACAAGAAGAAATTACATGATCATGGATGATCACGTGGGAAAACACTTTTTTATAAATAAATAAATTTATTAAGAAACCAAATGAAATGAACAAGTGGGGTCCACTTAGATTTCAGTCTTAGGTTTTTATGTTTTTTTATTTCTTTTGAGTTGTAATCCTGTAACTTAGTTTTAGTCCAAATTTTTCAACGTCAAAACTCGTCATTTTTGCTAAGTTTTGGTGTTTTTAAAAAGGTTATTC
>JAOXJP010051552.1:0-15999 GCA_025762735.1 Platanus orientalis
ATAATTTTAAAATAATTAGTATATTATATATAATACATATATATTATGTATGTAAAAGTTCGGGCCTCGGGCCCTTGCTGAGCCTAGCTTGGGCCAGGCTTTTTAGGGCAAATTTGAGGGTCGGGCTAAGGTTGGCCCAACCCATGCCCACCCCTAGTCTTTGGACTCAGTATCCTCTCCTAGCACTAAAGTAGCACACTTAACGCAGGCAAGCGTGCATTTACACGGTTTAGATCCTGTCTTGTCTTATTAGAACCTGTGCACATCCAAAGTGTATGGTTTGGCATAAAAAGATGTGCACAACCTATGCATAACCACTTTTTTATACCAAACCGTGCACTTTGGTTGTGCACAGGTCCTAACAAGACATAAGCATACAGGATAGGATCTAAACCCGCATTTACAATGTGTCATGCAGTGCATGAAAGGTATTTTATCGAAAGTAGAGGATCCTCTCTTATGGTTTTGCATATACCAGCAATGCAATCATACAGTCTACTAGCTTCCAAACCAGCCAGCCAGTTTGCATGGTGTTCTAGGTAATCACTACAACTATGTTGAAATATTTTAAATCTCAAGGGCCTGCAAATGCCCTATTCTCTATTTCAGAAATAGAGCAATCCCAAACTACCCTGGATGCACCTACACCGTTCCATTTTTGTCAAACATTGGGGATCGTCCACCTTCCCTGATGACTCCTCTACAACATCCAAGTCAACTTCCTTATTATGCTCAACGTCAGCTCCTTGGTCTTAAGGGCCTGAGGAAAAAATGTCCAAAATGTGAAACCATAGGTTCTTGTGGTGACTGTTGCCTGGATTGCTTGCCTGCCATAGAACCTAGACTTGCTCGTTGTCTGCCCCATGGTTGACTCAAGAGATAAAGGATGCCCAATTCTCTTGTGGATGGTGACTAACTCATCTAGCGACTGAGATTTTACTCCAACACTATATATAATGAGACTTAAATGAGGAGCTAAACGGTGGAAAAGATTAAGTGGCTAAGAAACTTAAAAGATTAAAAAAAAAGAAAAGGAAGATTAAGGCTGAAGGAAGAAAGAAATTTGGAAGCTTTGAGAAGAGGAAGAGAATTTTAGTACAATAACCAAGGATTCTTCCCTAAAGAATGATGAGCTGAGAAGACTCATGCCACGATTGAGAGCCTCACACATTACATGCTCTCTCTCTCTCTCTCTCATCTTCTCTCATTCTCTCTCTCTCACACATTCACCATCTTGCTGCTTGTGCCTATTGAAAACTTGATAGTCTTACTTGGGAGGAGGTTAGCCTTGAGTTCTCCGGTCCTCCACTCCTTTAGGGACCACCTTCTCTATCAAAAGAAGTATTTCATCTCTAAGAGTAGAGTCATCTTGATTCTTGGTGCTCTCTTAGTGAGAACTCACCTCATATCCTAACTAAATACATTGATTTGGAAAACTAATAGGAATGTTATGCTACCGAAATTTTGTTGACCACAAATACACAAATAAATACACCGTGCTTTAAATAATGGCGAGGGATAATTTGTCTTTGCCAAAGAGTGAAACTCCATTGAGAAACAAGGGTTCGACCCAAGAAATATTGTATCTCAAAGGTAATCCCTTACACAATCACTAGGAGGCCTCGACTATCTTAAAGAAAAACGATAATAGAACCTTCTTTGTCTTAGATGAATCAGTTATAAAACCAATATAGAAATTTAAATGTGAACCAACTAAGTTATTTAGGGCAACTAAGGAGCGCAACTGATTGAGGCTCACAACTGAGCCAGGTGTGTGATTGTTTAAAGCACACAACTGACTAATCCACTCTATGACTGGAGGAATCTCCTATGACTGAAGTTATTAGTCCGCAACTGAAGTAAACCTGAATTGATTTTCCATCTCAAAGTCAATAATTTAAAGATATGTCTACTCCCTTGGGCCAATTCAAGACTTTCCACATTGAATCCACCCAATTCAATGGAGGGAACTTTGAAAATGTGAAAGAAAAAATAGAGTACTCAATGAGACAAATAGACATCTACTATCTACTGACTGATGAGTCGCCTCTAATTTCTTCCGATTATGAGGCAACACCCAAAGAAATTGATGTCACCCTCAAGGCCCACACTAATTGGATAGAAATTGATTGCATGTATCATCATCACATTCCAGATATGCTTTCTGACAACCTCTTCAACCAACTCCCTAAGAAGATTAAGACTATAAAAGAGTTGTGAGAAGTTGTGGTCACTATCTATAAAGGCGAATCTAGTGGTAGCAAGAAGTTTCATGTACAAAACTATGACAAATACAAGATGGTGGATAGCAAGTCTACACTAGAACAAGCAAAAGAGTTCCAAAAGATTATTGATGTAATCACTTTTGTGTAGATGTCTCTCGACCTTGTCTTCCATGTCAACATCCTAGTTTCCAAACTGCCTCCGTCTTGGCATTATTACAAGACAAAGCTCATACATGAAAGAGACATTGTGCTGCTTGACATACTCATGCACCACTTATGAGTGGAAGAGCTAGCGAGAAACAAAGGAAAGAAAAGAGAACCCACTGAGAAGATTCACATGATGGAAACAAGGAACAGGAGCCGACACTTTCTAAAAAAGAGAGAATTCAAGAAAACCAATAAGGTACAGAAGAAGCCCTTTGAAATAACAAAAATCAGTATGAATTGCAATGTCTATGGAAAACCAGGACACTTAGCTAAAGCCTATTGCCATAAGAAATATGACGATGATCATCACATCAACAAGAACAAGGGAAAGAGAAAAGTCTAAGAGGATGAGTTTTTTGCTATTGACATAGAGGCCAACATGACAGGAGAGAAGGCTGACTAGTGGATCGACATTGGTGCCACTAAGCACATATGTGAGAACAAAACTATGTTCACTACCTATCAACTAATAGGGAAAGGTATAAACATGTTTATGTGGAACTCCTCATCCTCTATAGTCATTGTAAAAGGCACAGTAGAGTTGTGCTTTATCTTTGGGAAGACCATCACTCTCATATAAGTCTTGCATGATCCTGACATCAGGAATAATCTTGTCTCTGGATCATTACTGAGCAAACATGGCTTTAATTTGGTGTTCAAGTCTAATAAGTTTGTACTTACTAAGAATTGTATGCTTTTAAGCAAATGGTTTTTCACCTTAAGGATGTTCAAACTTAATGTCATTAATGATATGTCTTCTACTTCAAATTACTTGATTGAGTCTTGTGAATTTCGGCATGGTAGATTAGGTCATGATCATTATAATAAGGTCAAGTACATGGCTGATTTGGGACTCATTAACAATCTCACAATTACAAATAATGAGAAATGCATTGTATGCTGAAAATGCAAAGCCACGTGTATCTCATTCAAAAGTGTGCAAAGATCAATAAACGTACTAGACCTAATACATAGCAACATCTGTGAGATGACGGACACACTATCTATAATAGAAAAAGATAGCTCATATCTTTCCTTGATGATGCATCAAAATATACCAATGTGAACTTACTGAAAATCAAAGATGAAGCATTTGAGCAGTTCAAATCTTACAAGATCTGACAAAGGAGGCGAGTACATTGACTCAGAATTCATTAAATGATGTGAAGACTATGGAATCCATAAAGAGACATCAATACCTTACATTCCAAAACAAAACGGGATTGCTAAATGAAATAACCACACCTTAACCAAGATGGTCAATATTATGTTGATCAACTCTGGGCCATGCTTGAACCTATGGGGTGAAGCACTTAAATTATATTTTCTTCCTTTCCATGTCTTGTATGAACAGAGTTCCTCAAAAGAAAATAAAGACTACTCCATACGAGACATAGAAAGGAAGAAAATATAATTTAAGCTACTTCAAAACCTAGGGATGTTTAGATCAAGTAAAATTACTGCATGAGCACACCTCCAAGGTAGGACCACGAGGAACTGATTGTACTTTCATTAGATATTCTATGACAAGAAAGGCCTACAGATTTTTAATGTGGAGACTCCTAATCCACACACCATTTTTTAATCCACCAATGATGAGTTCTTTAAGAATATATTTCCATTCAATAAAACTCAAAGATAGAGGTAGAAACATCACACGTAAAGAAAAGAAGCAAAATTACTGAAACAACTCAACCCACACTTTGAATGAGTATAAGGGGGAAAAAATGACTTTGGTCCTAACTTCTTAGTATGTGTTGCAGAAGGAGACTCGTTATCCTATGATGAAGCCATGAGATCACATGATGCAATTTTCTAGAAGGAAGCAGCTAATGATGAAATGCATTCCATAATGTCAAACAACATATGGACTCTAGTAGATTTCCCTTAGGGTGAAAATTGATTGATTGCAAGTGGATATTCAAGAAGAAGATTAAACCCGACGAAATAGTTGAAAAATATAAGGCTTGTCTTGTGGCCAAAGGGTTCAAAGAGAAAAAAGAATTTTCGATTACTCTGATACCTATGCCCTAGTTGCAAGAATTTTGACTATTAGGTTGCTCTTGGCTGTAGCCTCAATAAAGAACTTGATCATACATCAAATGGATGTAAAGATTGCTTTCATGAATGGTCAATTGTAAGAAGAAATCTATATATATCAACCAAAAGGATTTGTAATGTCTGGACAAGAAAAAAAAGTATACAAGTTGATAAGATCCCTATACAGACTAAAGTAAGTATCTAAACAATGACGTGACAAGTTTAGATAGACTCTCATTAACAATGGATTCACATCCAACAAATGAAACATTTGTATATATTCTAGGACCAAAGGAAAGTCATATGTGATTATCAGCTTGTATGTAGATGATATGCTCATCTTCAAAACTGATATATCATGTATCGAGGATACAAAGAGGTTCCTTTCATCAGTGTTTAATATGAAGGGCCACCTAGGGGTTGCTAAAGTGATTCTTGGAATTAAAATTATAAGATATGAAAATGGTATTGTGATATCACAATCTAGTTACATTGAAAAGGTTCTCAAGAAGTTCGAAATGCTTAAATCCGATCTAGCACTTACGTTAATGAATCCCAACCTCAAGTTGATAAACAACATAGGGAATCGTGTATCACAATATAGATACTCACAACTTATCAGCTACTTAATGTATGTCATGTACTAAACTTAGTCGGACATTGCCTTTCAGTAATGATGCTAAGTAGATATACAAGCAACCTAAGTAGTATGCAGTGGAATGTATTGTATACAGTTCTATGGTACGTAAAAGGAACCATGAACTATGAAATTCACTATGATAAGTATCACATTATTGTCAAAAGACATAGTGATGCTACCTAGAACTCAAATTCAAGCGATTCTAAATTTGTGACTACTTGAGTTTTCACATGAGTAAGAGGTGTGATCTTTTGAAAATCTAAAAGACAAACGTGCTTAACCAATTCTTTCACGAAATCAGAGTTTGTTATTCTATCATCAATAATAGAAAAAATAGAATGGAAATGTATTGGAAAACATACAAACATAAAACAAGCACGTGCCAGTAATAACTATTTACTATAATATGAAACTATCATATTTAAACTGGATTGAAAGAATTATAATAGAAAATACATAACCATATGTGTGAAGCAAAATCATATGAAGGGTCTTATCACTAATGGAATTCTGGTTGTACAGTATGTAAAGTCTAAGGAAAACTTGGCAAACCCACTATCAAAATGCCTTAGTAAGGAGTTAACCTCCATTACATGGAGGAAAATGGGACTAATAAGCCTAAAAAGTGTAATAGACAAGAAACCTGACCTAACTGCTCAAGTTTCAATGAGAAACCAACATGGTTGTATATCAAGTTCAATGGATAAATAAGTTAACCATCACTCACTTATAAAAACATTTTATTTAAATGAAATATGTCTCTTCCTATGGTGATCCTATAAATGTAATTCTTATAGATGTTATGTGTGTAGTTCTTATTGAAGGCATTTCTTGTAGAACATGTGATCGTTACCTATGAGAATTATCTTATAAACGATGGAGGATAAGAACATGGTTCTCTTAATGAGTTCTATACACCCAATTGGTTGGAACTTGCATAATCTCTTGATAGAAGACACACCTATCTGAGTCTGAGAGCTGGTCACTTCCTATGATATCTAAACTATCTCTAGAGCACTTTAGTAAACCGAGGTATAATAAAGACTATTAAATGCTAATCTAATTGTGTGAATGAGTAAAGCTTTGTTGGGAGGGCTACACGTGTAACAAGTTTTTATTGTTAGAAAACTCAGTTAAAAAATTTATCACTGACATAAATTCAGGCAGGTTAAAACCTGTTTACACTACATAAGGGTTCAAGATTGACACCACATTTACTTATGCATGACAACCGCACATAAAACCGGTTATACAACCACCAAATAATCATTTTAAATAAGTGAGGGATTATCAAAATATTTTTAAAAATCTCAAGGGCCTACAAATGCCTTGTTCTCTGTTTCAGAAAACAAAGCAATCGTAAACCACCCTGGATGCACCTACACCCTTCCATTTTTGTGAAACACTGGGGATCATCCACCTGCCCTGATGACTCATCTACAGCATCCAAGTCACCTTCCTTATTGAACTCAACGTCAGCTCCTTGTTCTTAAGGGCCTGAGGAAAAAATGCCTAAAACATGAAACCATATGTTCTTGTGGTTATTGTTGCCTGGACTACTTGCCTGTTGTAGGAACCCAGACCTGTTTGTCGCGTGCCCCATGGTTGAATCAAGAGAGAGAGGATGCCCAATTCTCTTGTGGATAGTGACTAACTCATTTAGTGACTAAGATTTTACTCCAACACTATATATAATGGGACTTAGGTGAGGAGTTAAATGGTTGAAAATATTAAGTGGCTAAGAGACTTAGAAGAAAAAAAAATAAGATTAAGGTAGATGAAGAGAGAAATTTGGAAGCCTTATGAGAGAAGAGGAAGAGATTTTTACTATGAGAACCAGGGATTCTTCCCTAAAGAAGGAGAAGATGAGAAGACTCACTCGACAGCTGAGAGCCTCACACATTACTTGCTCTCTCTCTCTCTCTCTCTCTCTCTCTCTCTCTCTCTCTCTCTCTCTCTCTCTCTCACTCACTCATCTTCTCTCATTCTCTCTCTCTCCCATTCACCATCTTGTTGCTAGTGACTTGAGAACTTGACACTCCTACTTGGGAGGAGGTTATCCTTGAGTTTTATGATCCTCCATTCCTCTAGGAACTGCCTTCTCTATCAAGAGAAGTAGTTTGTCTCTATGAATAGAGTCGTCTTGATTCTTGGTTCTCTCTTAGTGAGAACTCACCTCGTCTCTGGACTGAATACATTAATTTGGAAAACTAACAGAAATGTTATGCTACAAAAAATTTGTTGACCGTAAATACAGACACTAGACTTTAAGTAACAACGAAGATTTATTCGTCTCTACTAGAGAGTGCAATTCCATTGAGAGATAAGGGTTCTATCTAAGCAAGATTGTATCCCGGAGGTAGCTTGGCCGCAATCCCTTGCACAATTACTGGGAAGCCTGACTATCTTCAAGAAAAGAGATAATGGCACCTTCTTTATCTAGAATGAATCAGTTATAAAACCAACAATAAGAAAACTATCCAAGTTTGAATTTGAACCAACTGAATTGTTCGTAGCGACTAAGGCACGTGATTGATTGAGGCTCGCAACTGACCGAGCACGCGGCTGTCTGAAGTGCGCAACTGACTGAGCCACTTTGCAATTAGAGGAATCTCTCGACTGAAGGGATTAGATTTACCGACAATGCAATCTTATAATCTACTAGCTCGCAGACTAACTAGCCAGTGTGCATTGTGTATTATGTAATCACCACAACTATATGGGTGGGACCTCTCTTTAATGGTCCACAGCCCAACAATCATATGGTTAAGTTTGGTGTCTTAGCCACCCAATAAGGGGTTAATCTAGACTGCCAAAGAGAAGTGTGATTGATAATAATGGAGAAGGGTAAGTCACTTTCATAGAATGAGCAATGCCCCATATGGGGGCAAGAGGGGGCCATGGCCCCACCAAACTTTTGAAGTCATATGGGGTTGGGACCCATAGCCCCCCCTTCTCCCCACCTTGGCCCCCCCAAGCCCAGCGAGCCAACCCCCCTCCCCAATAAAAAAGGTATCTTCTTTAATAAAAAAAAATTTATTTCTCTCCCTCCTTTTCACCATTTCTCTCTTCCAGCCCCCTCTCCTACTATTATATAATAATATTTTTTTGTTTAGTTTTACTCTCCTTTCCCCCCTTTTCTGTTGTCTCTCTCTCTACCAGCCCCCTCCTCTAATCTAAAAAGTCATTTATTCAATTAAAAAAATTGGTTTTCTCTCCTCTCTCCCCTTTTCACCATCTCTCTATACCTCCCTTATATATCGTTTGTTCATTTTTTTTGTTTCCCATCCGAAACTAACCTGAACGTTGAAACTATCATCTTCCAAACAATCAAACTCACAAATGTTTGTCGAGCCCACTCATCTCTCATCATTCATTAATTGTCTCTCCACCTTCAAGAGCAACATTGCAACAAGGCCTAAGTCTAAGAATCTGAGTGTTAAGTTAGAGTGTCTCTTCTCCAGTGACGACGATGCCAATGTCGGTGAGACAACAGCTTCAACCTATAGATATAATAATCTTTTATATTTTAAGTCTCTCTTAGATTTGATATTTGATTTGAATATCAAAGCATGCTTCTTTTCTGATTTGTGGATTATTAGACATTAATTAGGGTTTTAGATATTGTTAAAGATGAGAGCCCATTTAATTTCTCATTTGTTTCTTTGATGGTTTTATACAAGAGCACTTCTTGGATCTTGCTCATGTTAAAGACACATTGGCATTAACTCTTAAGAATGAAATATCGGTCATTATTTTTCATCATATTCTTGATATTTAAAATATTTGTGGACAAGGGTATGATAGTGCAACCAATATGCGTGGTGAATTTGAAAGATTGTAAGCATTATTTTTTAATGATTGTCCTTATGCATATTATGTGCATTGCTTTGTTTATTGATTAAAATTAGCATTAATTGTTACATCTAGAGAGGTAGTTTTTGTCCATGAGCTCTTCTCAAATTTGAATTTCATTATGAATACGATTGGTGCTTTATGTAAACATCATAATGAACTACAAGTTGCTCAAGTTGCACAAATTGTACAAATGATAGCTATTGATAAACTTGAAATTAGAAAAGGAGCTAGCCAAATTAGCACTTTAAAACGAATTTATGATTCTTGTTGGGGTTCCCATTTTTATTCTATTTATAGCCTAATAAAGATGTTTGGTGTAACTTGTCAATGCTTGAAAACATTAAGAAAGAATGATCAACCTACTATCAACGTGGGGATGCTAAGGCGGCTTATAAAATGATTACATCATTTGAATTCATATTCATTTTGCATATAATGAAGGAAATTATGGGTATTAGATGTTCTTTATCAAGCTTTGCAGCAAAAATCTCAAGACATCCTGAATGCTATATATTGAGTTTCAACTATAAAAGCACTTATCCAAAAACTAAGAATAGATAGTTGGGATAATTTTCTTAAGAATATTAGTTTGTTCTATAAAAAAAAAAAAAAATGAGATTGATATTTCATATTTGAGTACTCATTATGTTGAAGGTCATGATTGCCACCAAAGGGATCACATTACAATAAAGCATCGTTATCATTTTGACATATTTAATGCTATCATAGACTTTCAATAACAAGTTTGGTGAGCCGGTGATGGAACTAGTATTGACACTTGGCTCAACTTTGAATCCAAAGGATGCTTATAAATCCTTTAAATTTGATGCAATATGTTGTCTTGCGGTGATGTATTATTCTCTTTATTTTACCAAGCAGAAGAAAATTAATTTGAATTTTCAACTGAAGCATTTTGAACTTAATGTGCCTAATCATCCAAAATTACAAAAATTGTTTTTCATTGCAGAATTATGATGAGGATTAGTAGAGATAGAAAAATTAGACGTAAATGCCATCTTATTGATAGATTGATTCATCTTGTTTTGACTCTTCTAGTATCTACAACGACTAATGAACGGGCATTTTCAGCTATGAAAATTGTTAAAACAAGACTTTGCAACAAAATGGATAATGAATTTCTTACAGATAATTTGGTTATCTATATTGAAAGGGAAACCGCAAGGAACTTTAGTTCATATATGGTATTTGATGATTTTAGTTCTTGAAAAGAGCGTAGGCTACAATTTTAAATGGAAATACTTAGCTTTTCTATTTTTGTTTTTTTATACGGATATACCTACCTATTATCTACATGATAATTGATTAGAGATAGGGGAAAGATGCCCTTTTTTTTTTTGTTAATCTTGATATATATATTTATTAAGTTTGATAAACACTTTTTATCATACATTTATTGAGTAATACAATACTTCATTGCATCTTGGATTGTGTTTATAATAATTTTTTTGTACTACCATATATAATAGAATACATAGTATATAAAGAGGAAAAAAAAAATTAATCATTGGTTTTAGTTCCCCTGGCCCCCAAAGATAAATTCCTGGCTCCGCCACTGAGAATGATCATAACTGTGGTTAGGATGATGAATCATTATATTGAAGACTCGAGCAAGATACAGTTGGAGTTTGTATCAGTGGCACACTAAATGGTGAAATTAATTCTTTTTTATCTTCTCCTCTATTAGTTATTATATCGAGAGGGTGATAGAGAATACTGTTTGTAGCATGATTACCATCAAGGTTCCAATGGTGTCATCATGCATATGACAAATTATCCTTTGACCCTAAGGGTCCACGTGTCTTCATGTGTGGTCTATGTAACTATGGTACTAGCCATTGATGATACCTAATTAAGGGCTATATACCAGTCTCTTGGGTTATATGAAATCACATTGGGATATGTGGATCCCAACACGGAATCTAACCGCCCTGATTAGAAGAATCTTCATGTGTTGGACATTGAAAATCTATAGCCATGGTCTTTGATAAAAGAGTTTCTAACAACTACTATATATATATATATATATATTTAATTTAAAAAATTTAGGAGCCTAAACAGCCAATTAAGATCATGCATAAGGAATTACATAACTAGGGAGATAACATAATGATGTTTTCATCGAATCTTATCAGCCTATATGGAATATTGACAATGGAATGACCCTGATTCCCATTCCTTCCTGCAAGAAAGAACCTTCATTTATATCTTTGGGCAGCGTTTGGACTTCAGATAGCCCTTCTCTTGCTCACGAAATAAACTGCAAGAAATGGATCACCTGAAAATTCCTATCATTTCATCACCAAAAACCGATAGTGGAAACTAAACAACGAAAAAGAAAATGAAAGACAAGCATGACAAAAGAGGTGAGCCTTTGATGGTGATGATGGTTATGGCAACAACAATTGTAGCTACAACGGTGAGAAGGAAAGTTGTCGATGGTTCTTCTTATTGTTGTTTTGTGATTATTTATTTAACTGCACCCGAAAGAGGGAAACCGGTGCCACTAATAGTTGGTTCCCATACATCCACACGGTGAAAACCTATTGGGAGTTCGAAAAACTAGCTGACCTTGTAGCCCTCTAAATTTCCCCTGTTGGGGAAATGTTTAGCTTAGTTTAAAGTCAACTATCTCTACATTTGATTAGACCATATATGTGAATATAGGGGAACCGGATACTAGTGCAACCAATTGTTCCAAATAAAAAGATGTTTTAAATTAATAGTTTGAATGAGTTTTATAAAAGAAAATTCTATTGTGAAAAGACATTGGTTTTGGTTGTTTTTAAAGTGGAGACTTCAGTTTTTCTTTTTCTTTTTCTTTTCTTTTTTTCTTTTTGATCAAGGGCTGCAATACAACGTCTGTGAGAGTCCAAGTTCTATGAGAGCCCACAAAATCTGCCAGAGGCCAAGGTTTGAAAGACAAGCCTGTAGTCGTGGGTGCCTAAGTGCTTGGGTCCTTGAACTCAGTGCAGGTTTCGTGAACCTGAACGTGTAAAGTCCTAGAGAAATTATTACCAAATAATAAAAAAGTCCTTGAGACATGGAAATGTGATGTGGGTAGCTGACCCAGCAAAGGATTGCACAATGCCTAATGTCTCTCTACATAATGGGCTAAGTAGAGCTCTTGTTATATTTTTGTTGGGAAAGTTTCTTGAATTCAATTTGAATACAGTCCGTTTGTGTGAACTGAAATTTTGACCCGTTTCAGATCTGTCGAGTTTTGTCACACCAACTTTAAAAAGAGCTCTCAAAAAGAAGTATCTGTAATCAAAAGAAGAAACGTTCAAGAGGCTTCTTCAAGCCTAAAATAGAAAGAAATCACCTCCTATTAAAGCTCTCAATCTCTCTCCTTTCATCTCTTACTTAGTAATTCACACCACAGTGATTCCTTTCAACACTCTTGGATCCGCATATTTTCTTCAAGGGAAACAACTTGAATCCTTATGTTTTATCACCAAAAAGCAGTGTATTTTTCGAAAGGGAAACTACTTGGATTCATGGATAGTTTCATAATTTTTAATTTTGAAGAGATAGAACTCGAGTATAATACTCATAGTAAGCATTTGGACATGTTCATGCTAAAATTTCGGAATAATTTTATTAACACCTCACCATTTGGGAACAAGATTTAAGAGAGATTTTATTTGTCTAGTCGACCAGTGCAAACCCGTGGAAAGACAAGGAATTGAGTCTAACCAACACCAACTCTTCATAAGTTGCAATAAATGAAGAAAATAAAAATGATCTCACCATCGTCAATTCCATAATCTTCTCCATTGAACAAACTATGGTTATAGAAGGGTTAGAGTGAGAAAGTATTATTTACATTGCCATTGCTATCAGTTCGCTATCATCATTGTAATTGCCAATGAGTTAGAGCCCGGCTTTTGTGCACACAAAATCTGTGTACAATTTGTGCACACAGACCAGGGGTGGACACATCAGTGCCGAAAAGTGATTTACACTTTTTATGGGCACTTATCACTATTTGGCGCTGATGTGTCCATCCATTTTTCTATGGACACAAATTGCACAATGATTTTGTGTGCACAAAATCCGGACGGCCAATTTAAGTGCTCATCACCGTAGCCTTTGTTTGCATGGCCTTTGCCACTTGTTGCAACCATTGTCATTGGAGACTGCTATAAATGTAGAGGACATTACATTCATTCTTGAAAAGTTCAGGATTTTTTTTTTTCTTTTTGGTACTGCGACTTTGGCCTTCATCTTCATAGCCGCTTGAAACGGGACTAGTCTGACTGGTGCCAGTGAGTCTCTTACGTGTTAACATCACATTTATATATAATGAGGTGAATGATAAATAGTTAATATTTCAGCTAATTATAAAGAAAGAAAATAACCTAAAATGGAATCAATATAGCCAGTTCATCTAGATACATATGTACAAGCAACATTAGTTGATCAACTTGATAACCAACTTGGCAATCACCAAACAGCCTAGCACTACTTTTTTGGCCTTCTTTATTTATTTTTATTTTTTTGGATAAATAGAGAAGGTTGATTTTATTGCAAATCAAACTCAAGACCTCTTGTTTAATTACTAAACAAGTACTTTAACCAAATGCGCATTTTTAACTTGCTTCTGTTTTTTTTAACGTGCGATACCATCAATAACAGTGAGATAGTTTGATTGTATTGCACTGTAACTGGAACGAATCCTTTCCTACCGCTTATGACCTGTTAAGGTCCTGTCTAACAGGTGGCACTATACCATTGGAGGGAAAAAGTGAATTACAATTTTTGGAAAGATGATTTTCACTTTTTTCTACCAATCATGTTATGCCATCTATTAAACAGGACCTTAACAGGTCATAAGCCGGCAGGAGAAGGGGATGATATTGTCTGCGCAGCCCCCCTCTGTGACGTCTGAGGGCCGAGATAGAGGGGAGCAATCATTTCACTTTTTGGGGATGTCACATCACTCCTAAAAAGTGAAATGATCCCCTCTCTGTCTCGGCTCCCGGGCATTGCAGAGGGGGGGCGGTGCAGAGGATATCGATAACAAAAGATCTTTTCAGTAACCAGAGCATGTAATTATGGGTCCTGTGGACTACAACCTTGTATTCTAGTGCCCCCCTTCCTCCAAAAAAAAATCACTTTTTTGGAGTATGTGTTCATATGAGACTGTCACCGAACGGCCTAGAGGATCCGGTCTCCTTATCAAATGATAGATGATTAACTTTTAAAATTTCTTTGGGGCATCACCTTTTGGCCAACTTAAGTGTTGAATTTATCTACTTGAATGACTGTTAATTCTCAAGAAAATGGGGTCATGACTGGATGGAATTTCCAATATGACTACGAGATTCCAAAAGCATCTCTTAACTAGCAATCTAGCACAATGTGCAACACTTACATAGCTATTCAAGCAAGATTCGAAGTTAAAGAGTTATTGTAAATGTTAAGTATTACTACTATGATAGATAATATATTATATTGTAAATGTCAGTCATTTTTCATGCAATGGTTATACAAGGAAGAGCCGAAGTTAATTAAGAGCAGAATTGTTAAGTAAAAATATCAAAAACCCATGGAAATCTTTTATTCTTATGACAATTACCAAAAATTGAAATAAATTTGTTTCTCTTCAGACTAGGTCATTTTATGTGTTTTTGAATTTGGTTCCTATTTATGGGTACTTTTTGATTTGAACACTTTTAACTTTACATACCCCACATGCCAGCTTGTGGTGTGGGCATACAGTGCTTACACCAATTTTAGTCACAAAAGATTCGCCCTCTTCCATATGCCCCAGAATTGATATGTCAGTCTGACTTAGGCTCCTATGTAGTAAGTTAAATTACATTGAAGTGTAATAAGTGTTTACAGCGCCACATGTATATAAAAATTTAAAATTCTTGTTCAAATTTGATTGAACTCATTAAAAACAATTTATAAAGGCCTCACATTGTAAGGTAAGTGTATCGTACAGATCCAGACCAGACACCAAAAGTGAGACGAAGATACGTCCCATCAGAAATTATAACCTACGTGACCGTCACGTCTGAAGGAAACAAAAAAACTCACGAGAAGTGCCCACACAGAGAGACATAGACGGAGACAAATCGTCATATAGCCCTAAAGAGCTCCAACCCACACACCGACTCTCCCAATGCCTCTCATCCCTGCCTATTACCAGTTGTCTATCTCGCCCAGCTGCCACTCTTAGCTGATTGAAGCCCATTTGTGTGGACTGTTTGATAGACGTACAAGGCTCTTATTTCTCTTTCTAATCATAGCCTCCCGAACAGTATATATCTTCCCAGTAAGATAAAAGAAAAAGCTTCAAAAGCTAAGCAAACAAGCTCACGCAGTTGTTGCTTTCAGTAGTGCAGATGAACTATATTGGCCATTAATCCGTGAGAGGTGGGATCCCTTCCTTCTACGTCAACCCAATGGTCCTAACTGAAGTTTAATGAATTTGGGTATAAGTTATGAGTTTGTACTGATGATCTCTAAGGTTGGCCAAGGAGGATGTTGCCGAATACCATAGGATCTTTGTCCTAATTAGAAGTACCAAGCCCTTTTTTGGAGGGTCTGATCACTTGGGCCTACATCATGTTTAACAACTGACACAAGACAAGACGGGTCCCAAGCTGAGCCCGAAAAAACCAAACCAAAGCAGGTAACTCCTCAGTATAAGTATACTGCATGTAAAGTGGTTTGACCCTCAGTCTTCCATACGGTGGATAGATGCCACGGCCACCCTAGAATGGGAGCATTGTCTCACGTCCCGCATGGTAATGTGAGGCTTTGGGGACCCTCACTAGTAAATTTAGTGTATTAAGGACAATGTATCTAGAAGAATCTAGAAGAATCCGGAATAATCTAGAAGGATCCGGAAGGTTCTAGAGAGGTCTAGAAGATTCTAGAAGGTTCTAGAACTATGTGGATAATTCTAGAAAGTTCCAGAAGGTTATAGAACATTGTGGACAATTCTAGAGGGGTCTAGATTGTTCTAGGTAAGTCTGGAATACTCTAGAGTGT
>JAOXJP010051563.1:0-15998 GCA_025762735.1 Platanus orientalis
GGCCCTGCCCATGCCCACCCCTAATGGAAACCCCTAGAAATAGTTGTATTATTATTATTTTTTATTTTTATATTTTTGAACATTTGTAAATTTTTGTTATATGAACGAAATTTTCTTTTACCCCCGTCTACGTGTAATGTTTTCAGTTTGTAATCTTTCTCTTTAAATTTTTCTAAGCGTTGGTGTGTGTCGTGGTGATTTCTTCTTGCACTCTCTATGCGTATCTAGGTAAGCCGGGGTAAGTAACCTATTAAAGAATTTTTTAAAGTATGAATGCGTCTCGGGGTAATTAACTTTCATCCGAGTGGGGATGAACAACATAAAATTTTTCTAACTATTGGGATCCTTCAAGGTTAATATTTTAAAGACGAATAGAGATAGGTTCTCAACTAAAATCAACTAAAATTCTCTAAGTGTAGATGCATGCCGAGGACAATGCCACTTCGACTAACGGGTGCGCTGCCTTCTAAGCGCCTCAATAGAACAGAGGGGGACGACCCAATGGGCCTCTCGTGTTTTTTTATTTTATTTTTAAATGAGGGTCCCCGGTGGTATTTTTTTAGGGCTTAATCCCTTTCCCCACGCAGGGGTCTTCCTTGGGTAATGCCACCAGGTACTCTCAAATATTTCTCTAATTTACTTAACTTATTTGTGAGGGGTATAGTTGTACTTACTTGGTAGGGGGAGTCAACTCTGGTTGCAATTTATGCATCCTAATACGCTTCAGGTTTCTTTATTTTAACGAATTCGTGGGACTCCTATTTGCCTTACACTTTATTCAGTCGGGAAATAGGTCAATTTTGCAAGTCGGGGTCAATCTTGTGACGCGAGGGTTAATCTTGTAACTCGAGGGCTAATTTTTTAGCTTGAGTAGGAGGCATGAAGTCCTGAAAGGATGTGCCAATCTTGTGGCCTGGGGTCAATATTATAACCAAGGGGCTAGTCTTGTAACCCAGGGGTGAGTCTTGTAGCTTGAGCAAGAGGCGCAAGGTCTTAGAAGGATATGCCAATATTGTGGCCTAGGGTCAATCTTGTGACCTAAAGGTTAGTTTTATAACCCGGGGGCTAGTCTTGTAGCTTGAGTAATTGGTCTGAAATTTTGTTGACCTTGTATAATTAGAATATTTCACTATTTAGAATCATAGCATCAATTTCATTAATAATACTTTCTCAAATGTTCTACATTCTAGGGTTGTGGTAAGGGCTCCCCCTGCATCATCTCAAGGTGGTAGCTCCCGAGCCTATTATAGCGTATTACCCGATAAGGTCCTTCCCAGTTTGGTTTCAGCTTTCCCTCTGTCGGGTCTTGTGTCCCCAAAGTCACTTTTCTGAGCACTAAATTTTCGACTGCAAATATTCTTTTCTTGACTAAAGAATTATAATACTTAGCCATTTTTTACTTGTAAGCGGCTGTTCGAAGTGCGGCTTTGTCTCTTTTCTCTTCAAATAAGTTAAGGTTGTTTCTCAGGCCTCCTTCATTCTTTTCTGAGTCGAAGTTTTTTGTTTTGTGTGGCCATTCCAATCTCGACAGGTATCACTACCTCGGTTTCAAATGTTAGCGAGAATGGCATTTCCCTCGTGGGAGTCTTCACCGTGGTGCAGTATGCCCAAAGGATGCTTGACAGTTCCTCGGTCCAACAGGCCTTTGGAGTTCTCAAGCCTCTTCTTGATTATGCCCATGAGTGTTTTGTTAATGACCTCTACTTGGTCATTGGCATGAGGGTGAGCCGGGGAAGAGAAATGATTCTTGATTCCAAGCTCCGTGCAGAATTCTTGATACCGGGCATTGTTGAACTGCTTGCCATTGTGGGTGATGATGACTCGGGGAATCCCAAATCGGCAGACGATCGACTTTCAGGTGAATTCACGAATGTTCGTCTCGGTGATTTTTGTCAAGGGTTCAACCTCCACCCATTTGGTGAACTAGTCGATGGCTACTACCAAGAACTTCATCTGTCATTTCCCCTAGGGAAGCGGCCCGACTATATCGATTCCCCACTACACGAAGGGCTAGGGCCCTATTATCAATACTAAATCTTCTGCAGGCTTATTGGGGATGTTGGCAAATCTCTAACACTTGTTGCACTTCTAAGCGAGCTGATCCACATCTTTTTGCATAGAGGGCCAATAGTACCCTGCTCTTATGGCTTTATGGGCCATCGACCTTCCCCCCGAGTGGCTCCCACAGATTCCCTCATGTATTTCTCGAAGCACATAATCCACCTCTTTATCAGACATGCATCTAAGTAGGGGGAGAGTGTAGCTCCTCTTATACAAAGTGATGTCGAGGAAGAGGTATCGAATGGCCCATACTTTTACTTTCCTTGCCTTTGCCTTGTCCTCGGGTAACTCGCCATTTTTTAGATACTTTATGATCTGGCTGGCCCACCCGCGCTCAGGGCTAGCCATGTTGACTTCCCTATCTCTTCCTGCCTTGATGTTTGGCTTAGGTAGATGGTTAACAATGATCTCGGGGTCGAGGTTCTCAGCGGTGGGTGATGCAAGTCTGGCCAACTTGTTGTCTTTTTCATTATGTCCTCATGGGACCCGTTGTATACTGAAATATTCGAATTGGGACCTCTCTTTTGCTACCATGGCGAGGTACTGTTTCATCTTTTCATCCTTTACCTCATACTCCTCTTGTATTTGTCCTACCGCCAACTGGGAGTAGCTGTTGACCCTGACCCTCTCAGCTCCCAATGCGCGGGTAAGGTGTAGTCTTGTGATCATTGCCCTATACTTAGCCTCATTATTGGTTGCCTTGAACCCAAACCTTATGGCACACTTGAGCTTGTCTTTCTCTGGCATGACTAGGACAACCCCTCTGTCGGCTGCGCTATTGGTGGAGGAGCCATCTACGTGTATAACCCATTATGCCTAGCCTGCTTCTTTATTTGGTTGTTCTTCTTGCATTTCAAACTCTTCCCCCGGCGCATGAGTGTACTCAGTGATGAAATCCGCTATAGCCTGCCCCTTAATAGCTTCTCAAGGGTGGTATTCGATGTCGAATTCACTCAACTCCACCAACCACTTGACCAGTTTCCCAGACATATTAGGCTTGTGCAATATGGTCCTGAGTGGCTAATCCTTGAGCACTTGGATGGTGTGGGCCTAGAAATAAGGCCTCAGTCGACAGATTGCCATAACCAACGCAAGCGCCATCTTCTCATCCCTCGGGTGTCTCTCTTCTGCTCCTCTGAAGGCCCGACTGGTGTAATACACTGGCACTTGTACCCCAAACTCTTCCCTTATTAAAAATGAACTCACTGTAGTCTCTAATACTGACAAATACACATAAAGCACCTCGCCTTATTTTGGTTGATTGATCAGTGGCAGGCGGCAGAGGTGGTCCTTAAGGTCTTGGAAGGCCCTATCGCATTCTTCATCCCAACAGAAAGCCTGCTTCAGCAGGCGAAAGAAAGGAAGACACTTATCTATGGCCCAGGATATAAATATGCTCAACGCTGCTACTATCCCAGCTAGTAGTTGTACTTATTTTGTGTTTCTCGGCGGTTGGATGTCGATTATGGCCTTTACTTTCTTGGGATTCGCTTTTATTCCTTGTTGAGATACCATGAACCCAAGGAACTTTTCAGCCGACACCTTGAAGGCACATTTGCTAGGGTTGAGCTTCATCTTGTTCTCCCTTAGGGTCTGAAAAGTTTCGCTCAAATCCAAGAGGTGCTGCTCGGCTAGAAGGCTCTTCACTAAAATATCATCCACATACACCTCAACATTCCTCCCAATTTGACTTTTAAACATCTCGTTGACAAGTCTCTAGTAAGTTGCCCTCACATTATTTAGCCCAAAGTGCATGACCTTGTAGCAGTAGAGCTCCCGATCAGTGATGAAGGCCATTTTCTCCTGGTCGGACTCATGCAGCTTTATCTGGTTGTATCCCAAAAAGGCATCTATGAAGCTAAGGGTCTGGTGCCCAGCCGTTAAGTCTACTAGGGTGTCGATCCTCGGGAGTGAAAAGATGTTTTTGGGACATGCTTTGTTGAGGTCGGTGAAGTCGACACACATACACCACTTTCCGTTTGGTTTTCGGACCATGACTACGTTTGCCTACCAGTCGGGGTAGTGGACCTCCCTTACGAAGCGGGCCTTCATCAATTTTTTCACTTCTTCTACAACTGCCTGATTTCTTTTCGGTGTGAAATATCTCTTATTTTGTTTGATGGGTCTCGAGGCTGGGTTCACATGTGGTAGGTGTACATCTAGTCTGGGGTCTATTCTCGACATGTCGTCATGCGTCCAGGCGAACACGTCCTAATTCTCGATGAGAAAGTTTTGTAGTTGCCTCTTGAACTCTTTTAACAAGTCTGACCCTACTCGGGTAACTCTATCTAGTGCATTAGAATCGAGGATAACGTCCTCAAGCTCCCCTCCTGGTTCTACCACCACTCGGGTCATTTCATCTCGAACTTCTAGGCTGTCGATCGCTATAGTCTCCTTTGAGGCCGACTCTCCTTTGAGCGAGGCCATAACACTCTCTGGCGGCCACTTGATCACCTCTGACTTCCCCGACTTCCCCCTCGGTTGGGAAGCGCATCAAGAGATGGTAGGTCGAAGTGACTACCCTGAGTCGATTCAGCGTCAGCCTTCCCAAGATCACGTTGTATACAAAGGAACAGTCGACCACCAAGAAGCCGACTTCCTGGCTAACTTGTCGCTCTCCCCCTCCCCCCGGCAATAACTGGCAAACCGATAGTTTTCAACGAGAGCAACTTGTCCCCCGTGAATCTAACCAAGGGTGTTTGAACGGGCTTAAGCTTGTCTCGCCCGATGCCCATTTGATCGAAGGCTGGGAGGTAGAGAATATCTGTTGAGCTCCCGTTATCAATGAGGATACAGTGTGTGATATAGTTCGAAATAACCAACATCACCACCAGTGCATCATCGTGCAACTGACTCACCCCTTGGGCATCTTCTGTAGAAAAGGTGATGGGGGGATGCTCTGCCTTGTTATGCTTTGTTAGTTTTTCTGTCATCATCATTTGTCGGTCTCTCTCCGTAACAATCTACCTCACGTGTGGTCTTCTTACTGAGTTGGACTCTTTTCCCCTAGCAAACCCACTGGTTATTACTATTATCTCCCCTATCGGCCCTTTTGGCCTTTTTTTTTCTCGAATAGGAGGGTCCGGCGGGTATCCTCGCGTATGATTAGATGTCGCCCAACGATGAATCTCTGCAGCCACCCCCGTTGAATAAGGGCTTCTATTTGATCCTTTAAGTCGAAGCAATCATTGGTGTCATGGCTATGATCCCGGTGAAAATGATAGTAATTGTTGCGATTTCTCTTCTTTGGTCGGGCTCGGATCCTCTCGGGCCACTTGATGTTTGGATCGTCCTTGATATGCAGGAACACCTGCTCCACGGGCGCGTTGAGGGAAATATAGTTTTAAAACCTACTTGGGAGAATGTTGACCCAGGGCCTGACCCCGTGATTGCTGTTGTCTTATCTTGCCCAACCACCTTTTTCTTCTAGCAGTGCTTGCTATTGCTCCCTCTTTCTCTTATCAGACTATGAGCTAGGCTTAGCATCTCGCTCTCGTTTGGCATTGAGGGTGTTCTCAGCATTCATCACCATGAAGTCAGCTATGTAGGATGGGAGATTCTTAGAGAGATAGAAGAGGAATTTGGAGGGCAACAGCCCTGGAGTGAGAGCGGCCATGATCACCTTCTCCTCAGCATTGTCTACCTGTAGCATCTCTTTATTGAATAGAGTTATATAGTCCCGTAGGGATTCTCCCTTCTCCTACTTGATGTTCAACAAATAGTTGGCTGGCTTCCGGTGTCTCTGGCTACCTATAAAATAGCTGACAAACTGTCAGCTTAGCTTTGTGAATGTTAGGATGCTACCGGGCTTCAGTCGGCTAAACCACATTCTGGCGGAACCCTTAATCATCGTAGGGAAGGCCCGACACATGATTTCATCGAGGGCCGCCTGAAGATTCATGTGCGTCTTGTACACCTTTAGATGGTCGAGGGGATCCTTGCTGCCATCAAACATCACCAACTGAGGCAGCTTAAACTTCTTGGGGAGTGGTCGAGCCATCACCTCTAGGGTGAAGGGATGGTCTGTCCTTTGGATCGGTTCATTAACGGTGGTTGGGACTTTTCCTTTGAGGGCTTCCTTCATGGTCGCCATCTCCCTTCTCACATCCTCCATTCTCTCCTCCCAGAGGTCCGGGGTGTGGATCCTTTCTCCAAGCTCGCTCGCCTCTCAGAACCTGGAGGTCGTGATGCTTATCACCTCATCTTCGCGTTCCTGGTCACAACTTCCGGTTGGGAGGATGTGGGGTCCCGGTCATCCTGCGTGGTGGTCACCGGTCGCTCCTTGATGGCCTCGCAACTCTTGTATGATTTTTTGGTTCTATTCCATCAGCAATTGTATGTTTGTTGTTAGTCCTTGAATTTGCTGCTCGAGAACAACCACCCTTTGGGTTTCTGGGTGTGCTCTATCGGAGATGAAAGCTTCTTGACAGTTGATTCTGGCACCCTCATTGTGTTGAGCCACCATTGACTTGGTTTTAACTATGCGGACCTTAGGTTCTCAGGGAAACTTCCTACAAACGCGCCAACTGATGGCATATTAGTTAGCAGATACTTTTACCATTGTTAGATGGTCCCACGGCTGGTCCAGGTCCCCGACAGAATGAGCATTGTACATACGAAGCAAGAAAAGGTCAGGAAGCTAGGCGCCGGTGAGGTGTCGGCCTCTAGCTCTCTGACGGTCAAGTCAGATAACAAGGGGTGATGTAGAAGTATAGCTCTTTCTTTTAGGGTTTCTGTTGTCTTATACCTGAAGGATGAATCACTACCTGTATTTATATGCTTGAGTGGTGGCGTATCAGAGGAGATCTCACACATCGCTTTCTCCTACATTTTTTGCTGCGTCTCTCCCTGCTCTTTATGTTATTTTTATAGAATGTCAGGTCTGCGGTAGAAAATATTTCTTCCTTATAACGGCTTTGTGCTTATCTTTAAGCGGAGTAGTCAGGGTTGTCGTGTTTTTGCACATCGAAGAACCTCGAGCCCCGGATGCCTCGAGGTCTTGACTGGTCTTTGGGTTTCGGGTGATCTGAGTAATAGTCAGGGCTATTCTCGGAATACTTAAAGTTGGATACCAAGGGATGTTTCTAGCTTTTCGTCGGTGGCCTCGGCATGTGGTGAGTCAAAGGGCCCCGAAGGGATTCTTGGACTGATTTTCTTGGAAACTCTTTGGGTTGATCCTTCTAGGGTCGGAATTGTGCTAGTTTATCGGAATCGGTTAATAGGGGCTTCAGTTTATTCTTTCCCATATATATATATATGTTTGGATCATGTTCGTCCTTCTTATAATCTGTAAGGACTTGTCATCTCACCTGAAAAAAAGAGGTAATAAAAAAACTGGCCTCTATGTCCAGTGATTGGTCGACTTGTTAGGTCAGGCAGGCGGTGCACGCCATTAGGAGGCCGGATAGGATCTTTCTAACTTTTACTTTTCAGCAGCAGCACAGAATAGCTTTCCCACATTCATCGCAACCACGTTATAGCCGCAACGACAACTTTCACATAGCGCATCCAGACACCCCATATGTCAGTTTCGACACTTTGCACCAAGAGATCATTTTCCACGCCAGATTTCAATGCTGATGTTTCCCAACAAAGATGGAGAAGAAGAAACAAAGAGGTTATATAGTCTCTCTGATAAAAGGGTCCACAATTTTAAGATACCGGTCCCTCTGAACAATTATTGTCGTGGATCTACAGAGTACGGATGATAACTGTAGATAAGAGCCGTGCGGTGCGTCTACTAAATCCCTTCTCCCCAAGTAGCATGAAAGAAATCCAGCATTTTGTTGTTGCATCTTTGGTTGTCATTTGGCTTTCTTTAGATTGGGTGGCGAAAAAGTATGGACCCTCATAGAATGCCCTTATAAAATATATTTTAGTGAAGATAATGAAATATTTGATGACGCCATATTTTACAACCAAAAATTTTACGTAGTCGACCACCGTTATGGAGAGGTCGTGGCTTGCGATATTGGTGATCCAGGTCTAAGTTTAAAGAGAGCCACGCCATTCCCTCCTCGTTGTGGTGCTGGGTATAAGAGATTTCTCGTGGAATCGTTGGGGGGACTTGTTGCAAGTTGAAAGGATAACCGTTCCATACACTGATTGCGAAACTGAACCTGATGTGCCCAACCGGACTTCCAATACTTCTTGTTTCAGTGCTTATAAGCTTGATTCGGCCCAAGAAAAGTGGATGGAAGTGAATAGCCTTGAAGATCGTTCATTGTTCTTAGGTCATAATACTTCCTTGTCTATTTCGGCTTCTGATTTCCCAGGATGCAAACCCAATTGCATATACTTCACTGATGATTATGACGAGCCCGAATATCGGTTAGGAGGAGGACAGGATTTCGGTATATTCAACTTGGAAGTAGGTTGTATTGAGCCACTACTCTATCCAAGAGACTCTTTCTTAGTCAAACCCCCGCCTGTTTGGGTATTTCCTACAGAATCTTTGGAGTGATTTTATTTATTTTTATGCAGTAGAGTATTAAACAAATATTTGTTAGAGCAATCCAATGTAGATTTTCTTTTTCTTTTTAATGAATAAATAAGAATTTTATTGAAAAAGAGATGGAAAAAGTAGGGCTCTCAATTAGGCAGGGATGGGCCAGGGAAAGAACCCGAGCCCAGTCCGATATATAAAACCATGCCCAAGCCCAGCCCGAGTTCAAACATAGCCCGAGCCCTTCTGCCCAAACTCGGTCCACTGTAATATATCGAGCAGCCCGTAATTTATAGCCCAAAGCCTTTTTTAGATTACGTTTGGACCCAGTTCAAGCTAACTCAACTTTATCAGCCTTATGTCTTATTTTGGATTGAATTTAGGCCAAATCACCAAGAGATTATCAACTCCCTACTTCACTAGAACGTGCAGAGTACAAGGAACACCCACTTCCCACCTCAATAAGACTTCATTTTGTTACCAAAATTATATATTTAGGTCAGGTTTCGGACTGGACATAAAATTTAACACCTTTGAACTGGGCTGGGCCATACATTGGGCTAAAAGGGCATGGACCCAACCCAAGCCTGAAAATTACTTCAGGTCAGATGTTTAGTCCCCCACCCAGTCCATCCCAAACTTTAATTTGCCTAGCGTTCCTATTTAGCAGGCAGGTCAAGTCGGGCTTTGGGCCAGCCCGGCCCAATTAACAGCCCTAAGAAAAAGGTTTAAGCCATAGGAGAGACCCCAAAACAATTTTGGTATAAGTTGTTTGCAACTACTATTCATGTTGCACCTCAGTCCCTCTATACTTTAAGTCTCATCCAAAGTTTTCAGGTGTTTTTTTTGCTAAAGTGGTTAGAGTTTGTTAATGAGGTAACAATTTAACCGTCATTTTCTTCTTACCCAGGTAGAAGGTTGTGAAAAACAAACCCAAACAACATCCAATGGAATTTACCTAAAACTAATGTCCAAGCAAAAATCTACCCAGATTAAGCAATGATCACAGTATAGATTATGTTTGTGATATGAATGGAGAAGAAATCTCTAATAGCACTGTTCATATAAAAAGGGTTTGTTTTCAAAACAACCATCCGATGACCCCAAGATTCTCAGCTTGCAATCAGCCAAACATACCACAACCATAGGCCTGAGTCCAACTTTAATCATTATCCTGCTAATTGTCTAGCGTAAAGCAAACTATAGGTATAACATAGTCATGAGGGATGTTCAAGTGATTCAGCAACGATGAGACGGTAAAGGGTAAACCCAATTTGCAACAGTTACATAGATTATGTTAGATGATTATATAATTCTATTAGACCCAATTTGAAAAAACAAGACAAAAGCACAAATAGATTAAGATAAGTGTAACGAAATCCTTTTTTTATGAGTAATTTTATTGGCCAAGTATGAATCAACACTACGAAAGAAAAAAAGATAATAGGCTATATCATCTTAATTAAACTTGTTCAAACAGAATAAACAAGCATGACTTCTATACAACACGCCTTAAACTCTAGCGATTTGGACAGACTTGGATTGCAATTGCAAAAGACTTCTTATAATTTTTGGTTCACAGGGAGGTGACTGGTCTTTGGAGAGTCCTTTTCTTATAGCTTTGAAATTTGGGCAAGAACTTTTGGTTTTTGCCAGAAGAAGAAAACAATCTATATGGACTAGAACTTTAGTCTTGCCATCTCCAACTGTATTTAGGATAGTAAAAGGGTCGAATATTGAAAAGGATCTATATACATATTCCTTTATTTATCCAGATAACTAATTACACTGACAACTTTTTATTTATTATAATATCACACTCCGCTGCACCTTTTATTAGGTTTCTGTTAACCTAAATTAATGGCCGGTGACTTGTGCGGGCATGGCAGTGCCACGTGAATAAGTCTACTGTTTAACCTTGGGCACCAAATCAAATATAACGTGTGGAAGAATTCAAAGGAAATTCCTTTCACAAGGTTCGTTTGGCCACTTTATATTTTTCAGGCGATTACGAGGAGGAGGGTTCTTTCTTTTGTGGATAATTCTTTGCCTTGAAATCAAGGGTTTTGTAATTTCACTAAGAAGATTACAATAAGGCAATAATTTTAATAATGAAAGAAAGAGTTTAAAACAAACTTATAGTGGGTACTATCCCAATCATGTAACATATATGGTCACAATGCATTTCCATATAAACAAAAAGAACATGATCCATTGGCAGAAAGCCATGAACGAAGAGATCAAAAGAAACTAGTGATTTTATTGTGAACGAAAAGTTGACAAGGTATTTGACTTAAGAAATTTGACTAAGTACAATGAAATATGGACATAGGATAATTTGTGTTGATGTGCAATCATTGCTTTGAACCCCAAGACCTCCATTTATAGACTTTTGATTTAGTTACGGTCCTTGTACATATATCACCTTCTGATTTCTTCCATTACTCTTATAACACCTTCCATTATCCTCCATTTACTACATAAGTAATAACTGATTTTTTCTTTTCTTTTGCTTGGGAGTGCCAAGTGTCCATAACTACTTCGAGACTTCTCTTTTAGACTTTCTGTTCCACCTGTCCTCTATTTGAAATTTGAAATCTATCTGTAACGAAATCTTTTATCCATGATTACCTTGCTGCTTCCCTTAACATCCTTTGCCACGTGGTCTTTTAACAGACATATATCATTACGGTAAATTTATGGTGTAAACAGTTTCTTAATTGTTTTCTAACTTTGATGCCCAATGCAAGCTCGCTTCCTTAGAGATAAATATAATGAGGGCTTATAAAAACTTTCCCAACAAAGTTATTGAGTTGGGGCTGAATCAAATGACGCACCCTTGTTTGTTTAGATAAGGGACTTGAAAGTCCATACATACTAATATATATGGGGCATAGTAGAGCCCTTATTATAAGGAAAAAAAATGATCAGAATGACTTGACTATTGTACAGGTCATATGTTTTTGTGAGCAATAAGCGAAAAAAACTCCCATATAGGATATCTACTAATGCTCTCTAACCACCAATTAGGTCTATGCATATAAAATTACAAGAAAATGAACCCGTGCAAACACGGTTAAATAGTTGAGTTTCAATCATATTTAAGGAAAATAATTAAAATACAAAGGAAAATGTGAAAATATTAATTCATTTAACTCAAGTGATAAGCTAATTGGAATCAATTATGGTAATGTTATAGATATAAATTGCTATTATGATTTGATTAAATTAGTCACTGATCTTGGATTGAGAACTCTAGGCAAGGTTGAAATGTTGCATGTCATGGACAAGATAAAAGGTCTCTCTCTCTCTCTCTCTCTCTCTCTCTCTCTCTCTCCCCCCTATTATTGTAATATGATTGTTTTTAATATTAATAAATATTTTTTTTTTCTTCTAGAAATTGGAGTCTTGATTTGGAAAGGCAAATTTCGTGGGAATGTACATGTTCAAAATTACAGCTCCCCTTTATGTCACTAAAGAGGATTAAGTGTGCAATTACATTGACATAATACAACAATACTTAAAAAATAACACCAACATGCTTAACTGTTTTGGATATGAATGCATCTCATATAGGTTTCATATTAGTAAATGAATTAGTTAAATATCATGAATATGTTTAGAAGATTTGATCTGATTTTTTATGAGTTGTAGAATTATGGTAAATGAAAACATGTTAGATTTATAATTACATTTGTGAGATCCTAGGTGGTTTAGCCTTATGAGTGCAATGCACATTGTGATAGAAATGGACCTCCATTAGGGTTATTTGTGTAGAAAGAAAGGCATTTGGTGCACATTGTTATGAGGAACAAATCTATGTTAGATTTACATGTTTATAAAAAAGTGTGTATATTGCTCACTGTTATATGAAATGAAAGTATTGGGAGGAGGTGTCTCATACACACTTATTATGAGAGGGATTTCTCACGTAAGTATTTAGTTTGGGAATGTGTTTTCCTATGTCTACATAAAGTTTGGGAGGATATTTCCGACGTGTATATGTAGACATTGGGAGAAGCTATCCCACATTGCATTCATCTTGGGAGGGGTTCTCCTACTAGTATTTGTTTATAGGATGAATGATCCCACATGTATCCGTTTATAAAAATCGGTATTTGGTATACTAGGTAAACTCGAGTTGATAATTTAGAAACTTAGTTATCTAGCTTAGACACTAGGTAACCAAAAGGAAAGTACAGAAGAAACTTATGAAAATCACATTACAAACCTTAAGGGAATGAAGGTAATATTTTGAGTTTAGTAAAGTGATGAGAGTCGAGGAAGAGTATCCACAACTTTTAAGGCTAAAATATGCTGAATTCAAAGAACTGAATTCTTTTATAAGGAGGAGAGAGTGTAACTACCTGCATTTACTTTTGGTAATTTTATAAACATAAAACTAACCCGAAATAGCAAAAATTACCAAAAAGTGGCAATTTGAAAGAATAAATGATGGATTTTAGGGGCCTTTTAGATCGTAAATCAAATTTTATTTGGGATGTCGTGGAGCTTGTCGAGTTGGTAGTTTTAAGTATTTATAGGTCTCAATAAAACATTAGGAGCAAAAGTTATAGCCGTTCAAAGTTTAAGAATCAATTTTGACTTTTTACTGTTATGATTGATCAAGGTAGCTCAAAACTCAATATGTGAAAGATCATATACTGTCTGATCAATTATGATGACCCATGATCGATCATGTCAGTGTAAATGTATAATCTTTATTCAACTGATGATTGAATAAGGATTACATGAAGAGAGACATGAGCTTTAAGCATGGAACATCACAAAAATTCTCAAGAGGAAGGTCACAACAGTAATACACTTTCCTTCAAAGCTCCGTAGGTAAATTCAAGGTAAAATGAAAGGTATAATAGTGTGAGACCATACCAAATAACCGAAGATGGTTTAGAAGACCACCCACACACTTAAAAAGACAAACTTACATCTAATTTAGTCTAAAATGAACTTAAAATGACAAATGCATGTTTATAAACCAAATTGATGGGATTTGGGGGGTTGTATAGCAAAAACACAGGAGTTGGGATTAATTCATACCAAGTCAGTCGATTTAGCAGTTTAGAACCCTGTTTTAACATTGCAAACATTCTTGGATCAATCATAGGATTGATCCTGGAATGCTTGCTTTCGGGTTTCAATATGCAGCCATCCTGGATCGATCACATGTTGCTTGCATTTGGGTTTTGGCCTGAACACCCAAGGTTGATCCTAGGTCCCAAAAATGAAAAAAATGGATTCCAAAATTCATCAAATCTTGCGGATTTTATAATCAGTTTGTGCTCCATCTTTTAGGGTTTCAAACCCTTTATATAAGGAACAAAAACCCTTGATTTAGGGGGAGTGTATATCCCTTTTTGACGAAATGTATCCCTTTACATGGGGAGATATTTTAGGCGCACCAAATCCTTGGGGGCTTCGTTTTTCATTTTGGCTATAAAAAAGGAGAAAAGCTTGTTATTTACTTATTTTTTTCTATTTTTTTTAAATTTTATTATTTTTTTAAATTTTAAGTTATCGTTTTCGCAAAAACATTAAAAAAGCAAACAAGGAATAAAGAACCCGTGGAAAAGTCTACACCTTCTTTAATTTAGGTCGGGCCAAGTCTTAAAAGAGATGATAAATTATTTTCAGGGCCACCACTCATGCCGAGTTAAAATTGTCTGCTATAGCTTGAAGGGTGGAATTGTTTGCAGTGTGACACATGCCCCAAAAGTAAAAGAACACAAATTTGATGGGTTATTTTTACTTTTTGGTGAATGATTTTCACTTTTTTGAAGCATGTATCACACTGCAGAAGATTCCACACTTTACCACATTTCAAGCTACAGTGGACAATTTTAACTCACTCATGGCATGATTCAATCTTGTTTGTTAACAGGGAATCCAGTGGTATGTTGGCATAAATAGACCCACAATTGGGTGCAATCTGGACATAACATTTATTTCGCTGGTTATTTCCCCACTGTGTCCCTAAGTGCTAAGCTATCCTGAGGATTTGGTGTGCTCCCTTAAAGAATACCTAAGGTCGGCCCTGCATCAGGATCAGACACATCAGCACTGAAAAGTGAAAATCACCCTGAAAAAGTTTAAATTATTCTGTTGGCACTGATGTGTCCGCCCCTGATGCAGGGCAGACTTGGGGCTTTTTTTAAGGAAGCGTAAATATTTTATTGTCTATCATTTTTAATTTTGTAATCCTCAGATACTTTTCATTATGAGAGGGCCCACATGGCATTTTCTTGGTTATTTAATGACTCAAAATTATCAGGAAATTTGGATTAAATCATATATTCAATTCATCTCAAAAAAAAAAAAAAAAAACCAACTATTTGTGATTGGGCTCGGATTATGTGCAAACGAATCTTGTGAGAACTGTGCAAATGGCACCAGAGGGGCTGATGCACTGGTACCAAAAAGTGATTTACACTTTTTAGGGGGTACTTATCACTTTTTGGTGCTAATGTGTCCACACCCTGATGTCGTTTTCACAGTTCCCACAAGATTCGTTCTCACCTAATTTTTTTCCTTTGTGATTGACTACAAAAGTCTTGTTCTACAATTCTAGCTTATCTAAGACCATTCTTCGGTTAGATAAGCACAAATGAAACATATTTCTTGATTGGTTGGTTATGTAGTCAAGGATCCTATGTAGTTAAAAACCCTGGTGGTAAGTAGTGATGCTGTTCAATGCACATCACCTTGTGCAGAGTTTTGAATTTTGAAAGAAAGTTTAAAATTTTTGGTGATATGGCATGCATTCAACAGCACCACCAGTTACTGCCAGGAAGATCCTTTGCCAGTTCGTACAATGTTTTATTTTATTTTAAATATATTGTATTTTTTGATTTTTGGTTGAACCCATTGTCTTATTGTGACCCAGGACAACCATTGGTTGTAACACCATTCATTACAGAATTACCGTCCATGGCATTTGAAATCCCGACCTCTTCCTTGGAGATGTCGGACAATGAAAATCTATCCTGAATGGATAATCTAGATTGTGTCGTGTCATTTCTCAAATGAGTTTGTATTTAACAAAACACATTTTGAGTCAAGTTTTGAGAAGGAGAAATATAAAGAATATTTCAACAAAAATAAGCTCCTAACGTTTTGACAAGTTATCATGGTTTTGCCACGTGTACCTATCGAAACGGTTCGAGTCTTCTCCCACTGAATACCAGACATTCTGTTACTACCTTGTACAGACACATGGAAAATGATTCTCTGCAGTTAAAAAACCCTGACAGCAAGTGGCGGTAAAGTCAATACATGCCATGTCACCAAAAAATTTGAAAATTCAAAACCCTACACGACATAACATGCACAAAACACCACTACCAATTGCTACATTTTTAGTTAAGAGTATTCTTAGCCCAAACACAATGTTTGATGAACACTAAAAATTAGGTGAGAACGAATCTTGTGAGAACTGTGAAAACAGCATCAGGGTACGGACACATCAGTGCCGAAA